>LQRL01052105.1:5579-24737 GCA_001703475.1 Hydroides elegans | reverse complement strand
GGTCTGTTTGACCTTTTTAATTTGAAAGAGCTCGTGCTTAGGTAACCATTATACTGAGTGTTTAGTATTTTCTATGCTGTTAGCTCTATCCATAGTTAAGGAGAGCAATGACCTTAAATGGATTGGAATTTTCTCGGCCCTGTTTCAGGATAATGGACAAGACGCTTTGTTTTAAAATACTGATTTTAGAAAATTATATGTATTAATGATCTCTACCTTGGGAAAAATCGCACTAATGGTTTAGGTTTGTTTAAAAGCTAGGCAGTATTAGATAAATTTCTTTGGTAGAGATCTGATATGGGCGTTTATAAATCAAACTCCTACACCAGCTTGGTGCTTCCCAGATCAAAAACACAGAACACATGAAATCTCGTCATCAGCTCTTTTACGAAATTGCTCTCCCATTTGCTGGGATTAAGGGAAGAGCAAGCAATAAAAGTGCTGTTTTAATAAAGCAGTGCCAATATCAATGCAATATATAGTGTGCTTGTCCTACTTGTTTACTATGTTATTTCCATAATTAGATATATTAGATAATTTGGTATAACACCTTTGTAATTATAATTATATGCATTATAATGAAATGTTGAAGAAAACGCTGATTTGCGCAAAAAATCAGTGTTTTTGCTATAAGAATACCAATTTCAAATAACAAAATCATAAACGTTGTTCTTAAGTTACAGTTGTTCACTGAGTAGGTTTGTGCACCAAGCCTCTGAATTGCTCACTAATTAGCTCTGTAGACGAGGAGCAAGAGGGTAAAACATAAAGGGGATATGGCGGCAAAAAAAAAGAACAAAAATGGCAGAATAAGGAGAGAGGGTGAAGGCAATATCAAGGGGAGAGAGCAAGAGAGAAAACAGAGATATCTGCAACAACGCAGAGTAGGAATTGATGGATTGGTGTTTGAGGGGCCACTAGTGAGATCGGTTCCTGTATGAACTGAACGAGTTTTGGACATGAACAGAGTACTCATTTGGGAAATTTAAGAGCAAACTATAATTGTCGCTAGATCGTAATCAAATAAAATTGGAAAGTTTCTGTTGGGGTGTGAAACATATGTATTGCATGTTGGATATTGTAGCGCAATGAAACGTTTGTTCAAACTGGAGGATAAGAAAATGATAAAATTATCAATCCAATAAAATGGTTATTTTAATAAAACAGCAGTATCAAATCTAATGATATTTTAAAATTCTAGATGAAACCAATTGACCTATTTGTTAAAGTAAAATAAAAAAAACAACATTCATTTAATTTCTTCGAACGCAAATAAATAAAAAGGAAAACAAACATATGATCATTAATTACAAAGCACGATTTAACACCTGAAGCATCGAGATTGTTGCTTATTCTATTTTAGTATTTTGAAATATGTTGCTTGAAATATCAGAATACATTGATCAAGCTTTCTTGCAATGACATTTATTAATTGTGAAATGCAAATACAAGAACCGGTGATTGATTAAGCTTTTATTTGCAAGGTTTGGAATCATCAAACAAGCTATTAAAATGTATACTCAATGATAGTGTAGCATGCAAAGTGCATAGCTGGTCATTGTAAAACTAATGTTTGTTGCTCTAAATGACGTAGACAGTTATTTATATTGGATAGCAGTGATCAAAATATAAAAACGATTTTTAATTTAATGTCACGTTTATATAAATCCTTTGGAATTGTGAAATGCTAATGGATTATAAAAACGTAGCCCGATATCATTCGACTGATTATATTTGTATAGCTACAAATTACCGGATATAGAACCCACGGCAGATTACGTAAGCAATAATAAATCAAACAACAAGCAAAACGTTTAACCAAAAGTCATTTGAGGACGTATCTACACACCATTAGAATAAATTCAGCAAAGCATGAAATTCAGAGGAAACATTTTTCTCATATTTGAGTGGGCATCCCATTACATGCTTATCGGTGCATCAAACATTTATGATTGCCATTAGTAGTGACAAAAGGAAAAGTGTGTTTTCACCCAAAAACTGAACGACGATCATTTGAAACCCGCTGAAATGTTGACATAAGCCTAGAGCAGTAGGACTTTGTTCTGCTAAATGTCGATTGGGAAATTCGAGAATAAAAAAGCGACAATACGATATTGCATCAGTGGACTTGCATTGTAAGTTATAACTGCCATTGCTATTGCAATGTGATCATCATATGATATGTGTATGATTCATTTATCTTTTTGTGGAATCAAATTGTAATCCATGGATAAAAAGTTATCTTTTTAAAGAGTATGTGTGCGCAACGATTGTTGCAAGAAAACAATAGTGAAATAAATACACAATAGATTTTTTATACACTGAGGTTATTTAAAGACAACACAAATCCAAACAAAAGCTTATAAATAACGGAAGTTAATCATAACGAAAATATGGCTATCCATTTTAACGACAGGATATTATTAGACAAACTAATAAACCCTATTGTACCTATTCTTCGAAACAAATACATCAAATTTAATCTTATATAAAACAAGCAGATTTGTTATAATGGATTAATTATCTGATGAGGACAATGTAAGGCTTTGATCCGGAGATTTAGATAGTTGAAAGCATTGTTTTTTAAATATTTTCAATATCTAGTGACGCATATTGCGGCAGACATGACAGCGAATCATATAAACATGTTATAAACACATGTTTTATTCTTTCAGATCCCGCCAAATAGGTAGAAAGAAAAAAATATTAGAGGGACAAGTACATATTCGCTATATACATATATGATGCTATATATTGTTGTTGCTTTAAAAATAACATGTACAGTTTCATTGTATACAATAACAGTACAAGATGTCATTATCTATAAATTTCAATTATAGTTATAGCGTTTATTCCGGTAATAATTTAAGATAACGGTCAAACCTGAGTTATATATGAAGAACTGTTACTGAGTGACGCAACAGCACATTGGATACTCATAGAACAGTTAAATTCGGTTTTATCATACCATATTGGATATTAAGGTGCTTTAAAAATCACCTCAAACAATATATATTTCATCACATTCCAACATTTAAAGAACCGCCTGAATCTACGAAATAAACATGAACCAATCACATTCCAGCATTTCGTTCTTTGACCTTGACCCTTGTCTCAACACCAAACCACGTGACGTAAACACGAGTGAGGACCAATCATATCGCGAGTTCTACGAATGGTCACAAATACTCACGGGTTTAGTATTTTATCCCGTATTATGCGTCGTAGGATTATTAGGCAATACATTCGCCATACTCGTGGTTTCACAAAGAAAGATAACATCAACATCAGTGTTTCTGATCGCTTTAGCTTTAGCGGATATATTGAAGCTACTGAATGATTGCCTTTATTTCATCGTATCGATCTTATTTCAAACCCATCCAACCCACGCTAACCGCATGATGGGATATCTATACCCCTTTTCGCACTACGTTCTTAATCAATCAGTATGTGTTTCTTCTTGGTTGACCGTGTGCATTGGAACGGAACGCTACTTATTAGTATGTCACATTGCGAAGGCAAAGGAAATATGCATCGTCAAACGGTCAAAAGTGATAAGTGTGACAGTGTTTTTACTGATGAGTGTCCTTGCTTTACCCAGTGCATTCCGCTATACGCGAGTAACAGTTATTGACCAATCTACAAACATGTCTTATTATGACGTCACACTAACACGGCTTGGTTGCAATGACCTGTTTATGACGTATTATGTGTGGATGATTAATTTATTACGCTCGGTGATACCGCTTATTATATTAACCACATTAAACACGTGCATTATTTATAAACTAAGACGGCAAAGTCGACAGCTTGGAAAACGGATTTATCAATCTAAGAACCGCATAACACTTATGCTGGTTGCTGTTATTATAGTGTTTATGGTTTGCATCACCCCTGATGCAATCATGTCAACCGTGTTTAATTTCGGTTACGTCGAAGCCAATTATCTAGTCAAAGGACTGCGTGAATATTCAGATACTCTATTATCGCTCAATTCTGCTGTGAATTTCATCATCTACTGCCGGTTCAATCATAGCTTTAGGGTTATTTTTAAGCAAGTTTTGTGTCATTGCTGTTTGTGGCACAGGAATAAATTGTTTAATAGGAATAGGGCCGCAACATCCGTAGAATCACCCTTATATGAGCTGGAGTTGATCAACAGATCTCAAGGACAGAGTACAAGTCAAAGTCAAAAATTGAGCGTAAATAATTGACTCAGGCATATATTGTTTTTTACCATGAACATAAACATATGATGCATGAAAATGATTGGACCGTAATGGCAAAATATAATGTTCAAGGGAGCAACTTTGTTCATTGTTCCTTATCAAGTATTGGCTATGCTAGATACAAATTAATGATACACAAAAATATATTGTTACAAGAAAAAACACAATGAGACACACATATGCCTGTTAGTTATGCACTATGCTAATTGTATTTGGTTAAGGTTATAATCATGGAGATGTTTTGCTACCTATATTGATATACAGCTTGCAGATAAACTTTATCATGCATCACACAGAGTTCGAACTATATGTAAGAGTATATTTTTGTTTCAATTTAATGATTGTTTATAATCTTTTTCTAAGTTTGGTTGATATTCACGTTATTTCATTAGCGTGTTATTCAATGTATTTATAAAAAAAAACAACATACTAAAATGTAATGGTTATAATGGGTAATGTTTCCCTTAAGGTAATACTGATTATTTACTAAATCAAGATATTAATAAACAAATGGTTATGTTTCATATTATAATATCAATAAAAAATATATGACATATTTTTTACATTAATACCAATTATATGGTGACAAACAATCTTGCCTTCTATTAAATTCCAATCAGATCCCATCTAAACATGAGACCCAGTTTCTCCAGGAATAATGCATACGTGGAAAGCACCATTTGTGTGATTCATAGTTATGACAAGACAATCACTATGTCATCATTGTAGTTTCATGTATTTTACGATTTTGCTCTGAATAAAACACACATTATATGACATCCACTTCTTGACACGTGCTTTGAAGAACCCATTTGGCTGTGTATGCACTATTGCAGTATAGCAATGAAAGCTGTGAATAAACGTAAGAAATTCCCCCCGATATTTTACCTAATACATTGATCAACCTTCAATGATTGATAAGTTGCAGGTGTATAAGACGTCCATACTTAAATGTAAATAAAACTAATTAAGTGCGCGCGAGTTAAAGCCTATGTCTTAAATTAACTTTGTCTAAATGCATTGGATACATTGATGCAATTATTCTTACTAGGTGGGTTGGCAAAATTTACAAACATCATTATAAAAGAAAATGTCCGTCTCCGTTTTTTGATAAGGCAATTTGTCACTGATAAAAATGAAATTCAATTAGGTGCAATGTGCGTCTAGATGACTGTCTTTGAAATGTTCCAAAGCATGTTGGAGTTTTTATTCAGCAAGAAATATTTCTCGAGTAACATTTCGGAAACCCCAATACTATAGTTAGTAAGCCAATTAAGTATTAAAAACTGAAGAAAAGATACAGTGCAAAATAAGGTTAGAATAGTACATGGTGTGCAAACAAGGATGTGTGTTACATAAATATTTACATTATTGTTTGAACTCGTATTCATATGTGGTTTAATTTATTATATTAACATGGGTAACATAAGTAATAAAACACATCTTATGGGTAAATTTTGCACATAAAATGTCTAGCATGAATTTGTTTTAATTAGCTTCCTATTTTATTCATGCATTTTTTTGTTTTATTTTCCAACAAGAAATTATGTTTGCATTTTCTAAAATCTAAATTTGAGGTACATAAGTAAACCTTTGTTGTAGTATAACTAAACTGTTCACACTGAGATATAAACAAACTATTACAAGTATATAGTTACATACTGAGTTAACAGTTATGCCATTACTGAACTGTCATATATTTAATTGATTTTGATGATTAAATAATGAAAAAGGAATATTGCAAATTTACCGGATACAACCATGGTAGGTTTGTTTCATGAAAGAAAAGTCGATAGCCCTTCGATTATTATTTTGTCAAACCTGCACAATCAATTAAGTGCAAACGTGCATTGAATCCTTCGAGCGACATACTTAAATTAAATAGCCTAATTAAAAGGCTAATAAGACGAGTGTTTGTTCAGATGTCGTGTATTTGAGTATAATTGACAACACATGTTTGATTTGATAATAAATTGTTCTATTATACAATTTAAAACAGTATTGTAACCATTTGTTTCAGAGTAAAAAACAAAAGTTACGGCTCTATTATACATTTTATATGACAAAAATTGCTTTACAATTTGTTAATGATTTCGCAAATCAGTATTTTGCATCGAGAGGCAGGATGGTGCAAACTAATCCCTTACTCTTTTCAGTCAGTTGACCTCCCAAAAGTAACATATAATTACTACGGAATATACATGCGGTGATAAAACTTAAATGTTAACTAATTATTTACAACAAAAGGAAACGCTTACTTTAAGTTCGATCTTTGTTATTTAGCAATTATCTGATATATTTTACATATTATGATTACGTTCAGATTTGGCTTTAAGAAATGATAGGGATGCAAATACGATTTATTCAAAAGTGGCTAAACACTGATTGTAGAATTATGTATAAAATTGTTTTCATTAACAAACATTTTGTTACAAACATATAAATTGGTATGCCACACACATAACTTAGCGCATAAGATTTAATGCACAGTACTCACATAATTCATACCGTAAGAGCACATCCTCTTACTGGACGGGTTGTCCAAAATGAAATTTAATAACGATGGCATGTGCAAAACGAGATCGGGTCTCATATTTGCTTCAATTAGATAAAAGTTAAGAGAAATTAGTCGCTTCTTAGATTTGGGGCATCAACTATAATCTTAAAAACACGTTTGAACCAATTAGATCGAGATAATTTGTTCTCTTACTTTTGTTTTATCATTAATTAGTACAGTGAATCAATGACATTAAATTAACTTCATATAATTTTCTTATTTGTATCAAATTACGTTTTGTGCCAAGGAAAATCACGTAATATAAGCATATACACGTTGGTCGCCGGTTATTTCATATTTTGCAAACAAGTTGCGACATAAAATTGCGACACAATCATCTCACGGGTAATGTTCAATGTTCCTCTAGCATTATATATTATTTTGAAAACAATTCTTTAAAATATTATAACAAGCGAAAAAAACATAAAGCAGAATTAAATCTTAATATATGCTTCTATTTATGCAGTTTTCATGTGTTTTGATGGATTCTATATTTAGCCTAATATTGTGATACATAGTTAACATAACTTCATTTAATTAAACCATATGTTTATAATTTATGTTAGCCTCTATATATATGATGTCTATCAAAACGTTATTTGATAAAATATATAGGTATACTTTTTAGAAATCTAGATACTTCAACAATTTCTCACAGCATGTCCTGCATGCTTCAAATGTATGGTATAAATCAGTTTATTATAAACCTTTTCACTGTTTATTTTTTGTAACCGCAAGTTAGTGTAGCATATTATTGTGAAGGATCATAATACCGTACTTTATACTAGCGTCATCACATGGTATTCATCCTTACAAAGAAGGGGATAAAGTAACTAAACATGTGTCTTTTTAGCAGAGGTTACTCACCTCTTAATGACGCAAAAGTAATAAATACATTCAGATGGAACTGAAATATGATTTCACCTCTAGCCATGTCATATAAGAAGCATGAGTTAATACATATTTTTGTATAAAATCTGAAGGTAGCATCCACTTATTAATGAGTCGAGAAAATAAAAATGAATTACATCTACATGAAATTACTTTTTTGAAAATATATTTCAAACAGCAATTTGAAATGCTTCAAACTAATGCATGCCGAAAATCACATCATCATATCATGTCAAATCATTTCTACACTGAATAATACGTCATCATATATGTTGGATGTTAGTTACTTATGCGCATTGAACTATATTAATATACGCATGTATGTAAATTATATGTAAATCATATATTGTGTTAATAAGAATGTCATTCCATTACATTTTATAGTTTATTGATTACAGTTCCAATCAACATCCGATATTGTTAAGACATTAAAACTACTTCTATAGTATATGATTATTTGCACTTTTGATTTTCTAATAGATGGAATAAAACTATATATGTGCGTTTACTGCTAATTCACAATCGGTTATGATAATAATACACAATAATAATACGTAAGTTATACAATATATATAATAAACCACACCTTATTTTTGGATAGGTAAATTTCACGAAACGTATGGGCATGGGTGGACTGTCTCATATCAAGTCACCACTTGTGTAGGTGAACGTCATTCTTACTTCCAACCAAAGAAATATAATTCAAACCACATAAAACAGTTTACATATTACATTTTATTTGCGTAATCCAATCTCCAAACACTTCTCAAATTACAAGGATGTTCTAGATTAAAGAGCTTGTATATGTAAAAAATATATAGGACAACAGTATAACAGTAAAATTTTTGCAAAAGGGTGTTATTGTATTTTACTTCACAAATATAAAGGAATGACACGACAAACTATGTATGATATAGTATACCATTAGTTTAATACAAAATAATATCGCAGTTTTAGTATGATAATACTGCAATGGAATTATTCTAATAAAGTATATGTCCAACTGGTGTTATTTATGACAGCTATATTTAATGTATTACATGAATAAAACACGCAAGATGCTTTGTTATCTGATATAATGCACACTTACGCAATATTGTCATAATATTTTTTAACATACATACTATTCGATTTATGATTTAGATTATCTGAATCAAATTTATAGGAACCGAGCCAATTTGCAATTACAACAGTACAAGTAAATAGTGGCACAGCTACATTATTGTCAGGGATTAATTCTGCAAATGGAGGACATGGTTCGAGGACAAATTATGTCTTGAACTTGATTTCATTTTATTTAGCATACATTTTATTCAGATATACATTAACATACATTGCACAGGGAATATGGAAACGCACATTATGTTTACATAATCAGTAAGCATAACTAATGTGTTACACTTTCATCTCATAGGTTGTGTTACTGTTTCATAATCTTTAATGTGCTAATCATCAATGATGAACCATGTTCATTGCTATATAGTTATTAATGTCTGCACCCTGATATATCACTTTGACTTTGAAACCACATCACATACATGCAACAGATATAGTAAAGGCAGTTATGGATTGATTAATATATGGTCTTAGATATACCCTGTTTGAAGCAATTATCCGACAGATGTACTCGGGATTCGGTGCATTCATTGAAATATACAGAAACTGATTAGAAATACGCAAAACCAAGGGAAGTATTACATTTGAGAACATTTTCTAAAGTGATAAAATTAGCACACACAAGGTCGCTGTTGTGCATGTAGTTCAAAAAACATTGACAAGTCGCTAATATGATCATTCTCACACTAGTACAATGTTAGCAGTCACACCAATAGATGTTATGTGAAATTATTGAGGATAATTGAGAAAAATGTACGCTTAAAAAGTCACACATTACCTAAATAGTACAAGCCTCATATGAGTTTTGTGTTAAATAATCACCTCACCAAATACTCAGCATATGAGGGGTGATTTATATTATTTTACGTATTAATATCAAACTTTACGTTAGCCACATTTCATACATTGACCCATTCCTGAACTTCCATACTAGTTCAGATTCATTGGATACATTGATACAACAATCCTTTTTATAGGTGGGTTGACAAAAATCGCAGACATCATTATTCAAGAAAATGTCCTCATCTTTTAATTTTGATAAGACATTTTGTCACTGATAAAAATGCAATTCAATTAAGTGTCATGTGCGTCTAGGCGACGGTCTTTGAAATGTTCCAATACCATGTTGGTGTTTTTATTCAACAGGAAATGAAACTTATCGAGTAATATTACGGTAACCCTAATAATACGATAGTTAATAGGCCAATTTAGTATAAAAAACGTGAACAATAGTTACAGTGCAAAATGTATTTTCACTGAGACATAAAATGCACACAATAGTGTATATTGCATGAACATCAACATTATTGTTTCGAACTCATTTTACAAACGCGTTAAAATTATATTAAAATGGATAACACAAGTAATAAAGTAGATTGTATCTGTAAATTATACACATTTTTCTGCCATGAAGTTGTTTTCCTATGTTGTTTATGAATTATGTTTTGATTTTGTCATTCGCTTTGTTTTGTTTTATTTCTAAAAAAGTTTTTTTTTAAATTGAAAATATAAGTAAACCATCGCTATCGTATAACAACACAGTTCACAATGAGACATAGACAAGTATATAATTACATAATCAGTTAACAGTTGTATCACTACTCAAATGCCATGCATTAAATTATTTATTTGTAAAAAAACTAAATCATAAAATACCAAAATTGGCAATATTTACTCAATTGGTAATAGTAATAACTACTGTCAAAGTAATGTTTTCAACTTAAAGAAGAGCTGAAATTTTACATTTTATTTGCGCAATACAATCTGTTAAAACTAATCAAATTACAAGGATGTTGTAGATTAAAACCTTTTTATTAACTGAAACGATTGGGGCAACGTTACAGTAAGATTTAATGCAAACGCGTGTTAATATCTTAAGCCTTAAAACATAAATACATTAACAGGGCAAACTATACTAAAATATGTACTTTATAGATGGCAGAGATTATTTAATGGATAAAATAAATAGCAATTAATAAACCGGCTCTGCTTCCATCTTAGTAAGTGTGCACTTATGCAATGTTTTCATAAAAATGTAAAAAATAATACATGCGAAGCGTGTTTTAATTATTCAGTAGATTTGAGTTCATTGGATGGCTTTGTCGTTGAGCTAGGCTAAGACGTCATTTTTATTCAAACACCATAAGATAAATAAGAATACCCTTCGACTTGACATACAGCACGTTCATACGTCAAACACAGAACAGATGTGAGCACAGAATATGTGATTTCCTAGAATGTAAGAACATTCACCCTGCACTCAAGTCATTATGTCATTCAGTAATTGCGTTCCCGAGGCTGATTGAATGAAAGGTAATTTGAAAAAAAAGCACCACAGAAAGGCAGTCAAAGAAAAATTTGTGTCCACGTGCTTCAAACAATTTCATCTCATTATGTCTAGCATACATTCGCAAAAGTTATGGTAATTGGGATAATATGGATAAAATATAGTTTTAACATTATCATGACAATATCATGTCCATAACATATCTAGATCTTGACTGATTATATAAGGACACTCGTTTTCCTGCATTTCTATGTTAGTAATTGCAACAAATCAAAATTTATGTTAGAAGACACATCTAATAAATATCTAAGTTTCGATGTATAGTGCAAATAAGTATAATTGCAGTTTGTTGAAAAGCTAAATAACAAGAGACAATTTTGTATTTAAATATGTGTGAAACGAGAAAATCTAAAAATAATATTATTTTAAATTCACTTAACCATTTTTGCAATATGTTGTTTGACATGAATCAAGCGTCAATACCAAATAGTTACAATTATCGGTAGCAATATTAAAGTAACACGGCATTAACCGATTCAAAAGGCCTAGCCAGATTCGCACATCGAATCGAAATTATAAAAACATAGACCATTCAAAGCATCACATGTATTCATAAACATGTTTCCTTTCTATTCAGGTAACTCATCTGGAAAAATCATAATACAATTTAAGACATTGCAAGTAATTAGTACCAAAGCTGTATTTTTGTCGTAAATTCATTTTGCGAATAGAAGGACATGGTCCGAAGACAAATTATGTTTTGCATCTGATTACATTGTATTCAGCATATGAGAAGGACATACAATAAAACACAGGGCACAATAAATATGGAAACGCACATTTTCTCTAAATAATCAGCAGACATTACTATTATGTTACACTTTTAGCTCATAGGTTGTTAATCATCAATGATGAACCGTGGCGTCTTTGTTCATTGCTTGATTATGTATCAATGTCTATACCCTATTATATCATTTCAGTGTTGAAGCCTCATCACATACATGTTGTAAATATAGTAAAGGTAATTATGGACGAATTGATATTTGATCTCAGATATAGCTTGTTTGAAGCAATTATCTGATAGTTGCACTTGGCATTCGGTGCATGCATTTGTATATACAAAAACTGTACAAAATGCACAAGATCAAGAGAAGTATTATCATTTGAGAACATTTTTGAAGTGATTAAAATAGCATACAAAAGATTGTGCATGTCGTTTACAAAACAAACTCGTTTTGAGTTTGACAAAATAAATTCATAGCGATCCAACATGGCCGGATCGCACTAGAACAATGTTAGCTAGCAGTCACACCGCGTGATGCTATGTGAAATTATTTCATTCAACCCTCATTTCGTAAGCCGCATATGATTTCAATAATACAACAATCGTATGAGTTTCGTGTTAGATTATCACCCCATAGAATAATCATAATATGAGGGATGATTGATATGACTTCATGCAATAATATCGAGCGTTGTGTTTTCTTACCTTCATCACAATTCACCCTTCCCAAATGTCACACATTGACCCATTCAAAAACTTCTATGGGTCGACTCTAGGTCAATATGAGCTAATGATGACGTTTTGTGCAAACCAATTTATGATGCTAGATCTATTTCATACAAGTCTTAGCGCTAAGATTGTCCTTATCATTTTCCAAAGGACTCCAAAAGCAGTGGTATAAAGTCCTAGCATTTGACTTAACATTTCTATTTGCTGCTGGCATTGCTACAGCCATTGCTTTGTAAATTCTATTTTTTTTTCTCTCTGTATCCGTGAATTGTTAAGCAAACATTGAAATTGTTCGTGAACACATTGAACTTATAATGTGCATACCATTTGACAGAGCGCACGTTTATCCATAAAAATATCATTTATAACTCATATTATAAAGCACTCTGAATTACTATGACCGGGAACATGATGCTAAAAACCGATCAAATGTGCGCATGTGACTTCACATAATAGAATTATATTCCCATTACACTCAAGTAATGATGTCATTCAGTAATTGCGTTTCTAGACCAATTGGATGGAAGGAGATGTGAAAAAGAAAACTGGTCTAACAAAAGGGTCACACGAAATATACATCCCAGTGCACTGATATTCTAGTCTAATTAATGATGAGAAACCGTTAATAACCGTTAATACACTGAGTTTTCACATGACTGTGTCATGGTATATAAAATATAACTACCTTTAACATTAATGTCAATCGTAAGAAAAAAGACAAAGGTAACATTAACGTATCATTAATAAAATGCAAAAACGAAACAATTTCGTCAATCAAACCATGCGCGGTAATAGAAAACATAACAAAACATGTGATTTGTTTGTAGCGTTTGTAATTTCCACGCATGTCGCCAATTAAAATCATCCGCCGTTCCCCAAGATCCCCGCGATATTTACCACCAATCTTAATTGAATGTTTCAGTTTACATTATATGTTTCTCAACAGTCGCATTATAGCAGACATACACAATAGGATTTAATTAAGCACTAATATAAGTGTATGTTATTTCAGTTTGCGGGTTTTCATAATTTTTGGTTATTGAATAGAATATAACTGTGTTATTTTATTGTAACGCAGATCGGTCAGAACGTATAAGCGTATAATGAACTGAGTTAATATACTTATATATATTTATGAATTGTCTTCTATTTAAACTACCCTTTTGCAAATTGGACTAAACATTTCCAAATGTTAACTAAGTGGACAGCAATATAGGCATAACAAATATTTTAATTATATAATTTATGTAAATTAGTTTTGAATATTTAATCAACATGCATATGTTATTAATATATAATAGAGCCGATTTAGAGCAGATTTGTATATAAAATAGTTAAAATATTAGTTCATATGATAAAACCGAAATATTATAGGTGTTTTAATAGCAAAATGTATATATTCAAAGTTCCCAAACTTATTCTGATTGAGTGATATCTGTATTTGATATCTTATGAATAAATTTTACTTAGTTGTTGTCCCTATTATTCACAGTATGGCTTTAGGACACATAACATATGTTTGCTATCACAACATATACATTTGTGGTGAAGCCCTTTGAGCAATCATTCCATGAACAATACGCTTGTCACCTAAACATTTGCTCTGCCATTTTGGGACGTCACAAATATTTGAGTATGGTCTTCTGCGGCGTTTCACATAAACTGGATCACGCATGGACTGCGCATTATTATTATTAAATACTTCACGTGTGTAATACATAATTGATAATATTTGAATAATATTTAATCAATTCATTCTCTGTTATACTGCTATTTGTTTTGTATTTAATATTTATGACAAATATATTAATGATTGATTATAAATATGTTTATCATGATTTTAGAATATATAAGTATCCATATCATCATCTATAACACAATCCAGTTCCTAATAAAAGTGTTTACACGTAATGCCATATGCTAACAATTGCGTTGAATTGCTACCAATAAAACCAATTATATCATTATTTATAAACTTAACTTGAGCCTAATTAATGAAATAGCTTACTGGCTTGCGAACTTTCACCGACCTGCTCAATGTTTAATTTGTCTTTTAGTGGAGTCAATCATTTGTATTTAAGATGTTTATATATGAGACAATATATCAGAACAGTTTATTAGCGAAGTATTCTATCTAGTGCGAAAGCCATATGAATTGCCATTTAACGTTGGATTATAAAAAAGTTTATCATTAATATTAAAGTATATTAGTTTTCAGTATCTAGTATTTTAATAAAATATATAATAAAAAACAGCTATTTGGAATAATAAATATGTTTAATAGCAGTTCAGAAAATTTAGAACCGAAAGACCCACGGCAAAATTGTTGTTGGGAAGGGAGATATTTCTTTGATGCATTCAAGGTAAGTAAAGAAGATTTTCCAGTTATTACTTTTAGGAATTTGGATTATCATAAAAGAGAATGAAGGCATTTTCAGAACAACATACAATCACAATTCGAAATATAAATAAAGGGCGAATAGTTTGTGATCTAACACAATGTTATTTTGAAGACATCCGAATTATCGAAATACATGTTCATCAGATAATGTTAAAGAGTAATATGACCTATTAGAAAGAGCTTGTAAGATTATTTTTCGCAGAACTTACATCAATTCAAATCGCTAATTCATAAAATATAAGTTGTTTCTAACTTTAATTCATTCTAATCACGATTATAACACACTTGAATAAACACGTTTATTTGGAGCAATTATTTGTCAATCAATTTCTGCAGTGTAAGCAAATACACCGTTACAGGGAAAGTGATGCTCTGATTTTTGTCAGCAAATCAAACATTTTAAAAGCCAGATATTACATTTCCTGTTATCGATGAAATAATAGAACTATGTTTTTTATTAAGTCTGGTGAAATAGTGATAGTAATGTCTCGTTAAAAAACCAGGTTTAATGTGGGACTTTAATATTCGCTTGGTGTTATGTCTCCCAGTATTTTGTTATGATATATAAATATATATTCACATTGAAAGTGAACAAGGTTTAGTGTTTGCATGCTCTATTCGTGATTGGACATGTGACCCTTAACCCTTGCTAGCGAGTCCTCCATAATCATTCATTCGAATTTTGAATTGAATATGTAATAACTTTTATTTTTTTGTTTCTTTTGAGCCATGCTATACCTCCATGCTATACCTCCAATTTACCCAGTAGCCCAGGTTCTCAACAACACCTGATTTTTACATTTTATATGTTATTGATAATTTCATGATTCAATTATTGAATAAATTTTTTATTGCTATATTTTTGTTTTATTTCAGGCCATCTTTACTCGCCTTCTCTTCTCAATGCACGCTATGATGGCAATTTGGCAAGTGACCCAGGTGCTCAACGACAAGTATTGGTGGCTCAGTATCACGTTTTCTTTTCTTGTTATTGAGACCTTTGTGGTGCTACTTAAACGACGCGGTCAGGAATGGAGATGGTAAGTGTGTTGAAAACTATATTTAACATGCTATATCAATAACCACATTGCGATGGCAATCAATGTTTATATGTTATGTCAAGAGGGCATTTTAAGGAATCATCTTTATATGAACAACAACTATTGTATAAAACTTGCACTTGCTACATAAATGAATGATAACATGATATGGTATTTGAATAGTGTTCAAATATTCTTGTAATAATATTGAATTTTAGTCATGTGTAGGTTCCATTCAGATATTCTCAATATCAGAATATAACTTAATAACTTATGTGTAAAGTAGTGAGTTATGTTTAAACTTGACACTAAACAATAAACCTTTGATATTTATTATACTCATTTTTGCTGTTAATCTTAAACAGGTTTCAATTCAGCATTTTTATTTTCCTGTGTGTCACGGTGCCTCCAATATGGATCCTCGAGCTCAACAAACTAGGTCGTTGGGGCAACAGACTCAATGTCACCGACTTCTCTGAGCCTGTAGAACCAGAGAGTCAAGAAAGCGATGTGAGTATGCAAGGGGACTAAACTTGTTTTGCTCGTTTTATAACATATGACATTTCTTAGAATGCCAATTGAGTTTGTGTTTTGTGGTAACAATGACTGTGTGCCTTTTGTATATATTTGTATATGCCTAAATATTTAAAATGCTATGGATTCAACGATTAAATTATTTTCCAATAGATCATGTTTATAGTTAATTACTGTTAATATTTGATGATTGAAGTATTATGTTTTAAATCGCGTTTAAATCCCTTACAGGTATCTCATTAGTTCACTATTACATATGAAGAAAATAACCATAACATAATCCATTGTTAGTCGATAAATGTCATAGCGTTATGCGACCATAAATATATTCGTGAAAAAATTGGCTCTTGGAAAAAGGTTTATATAGCATTCAAAATCTATATACAACCTATTTCATTTGTAATTTAAAGGCAAACACCGCAGTTGAAGTAGGCGATCTGAACACAGACGCATGGATCATTATTCTAGAACAAGGTCTGGTGGTTATCATTGTGGTTGGACGATGGTTCATGCCGAAAGGTACATCTACATATTAAACATTTCTAGAAACATACAACAAACTACTTTATTAGTGAAAGCCATTTATAGGTGCATGTCGGGTAAAACATTTTTATGGTAATACATGTTGTCGATGAATGGTTCACCTTTGGAATTAATCAAATGATAAAATGTAGAACAAATAACGTTATTTAAATAATTAAAATACAATTATTTTATCATTTAAGTTTGTTTCATTTTATCAATTTGAAATTAAGTTATGCATCATTCGACATAACAATGTATAGATTCAACAATAACACCTTGTAAAATATTACTATTTTATTGTATTCATTTTTTATTCTGCTAGGTGAACTCTCACGAGAAGAATTATCCGCCCTGCTCCTGACCTATCTCGGTACTGCTGCTGATATTATCGACTTTCTGTCGATTCTCTCGGAACCCAATATCGTGAAAACTGGTCCGTATCTCTACGCTGTATTGGCTGTTTGGACATTTAGTCTTATGCAGGTATGGAAACGTTTTTTTTTGTAATGTCCGAGACTAAATGGCAATGGAGGAACTTATTTTTCCAGGATAGCAGGATAATTCATTGCAGTTTAGCAAGTCTGTGTTGGAGCACTCGCTCTGCTAAATTCACCAATCGTAATTCAAGATAAAAAGGTAATAGCAATAATCGCAATAAGTATTTATTTACTAATATTATTTATAAATTGCTACAAGCATTGGTAATTGATTTTTTTTGTAATGGTTTTATATAAAGTAAATATAGTGTAATAGGCATAAATTATTTACAGAATATTAACAGATCATCTTGTCAGTTAAACAAATGAAATATGTCGTTAGACGATATCAGAGAGACGTTTGATACAATCTATAAAACGCTTAAAACAAAAATGTATTATAGATCACGTATGCACGCTATTGTGGTATAACCTGAATACTCATTTGACCACTGTTAATACCCTTTGAATAGACTATCACAATATTTATTCGACCTGTAAGGCTCCACTTAATTAGATTGGTACAATAACATGTTTGACGACCATTTAATAGCTAAATGATATACACAATATATGTAATCATATGAATTAATTGATCAAGATATCTTATTATAGGTGCATATCAATGCGTTTATAACAATATTAGTTTAAGGACCACTTCGTGTTTTTTTCCTCGGGCTCAAAGCATTGAAAGCATTAAGTCACCTTGACTTCTCCCCTAGGAAAACAATATGTATGCCTAAAAGCTACTTTGTGCTATTGAAGTACTTTGTGCTATTGAAGTATCACGTGCTTAAAACGGTCAGTGACATAACGTGGTATCCAAGAAATTAAGCCTTGATCTTGTATCTTGATTTTGGTCCTTCAGCTAAAGTTAAACTTAACCCGTAAAATATGAGCAAGACTTTAAATCAATTTTGTATTTGTTTGAAAATGAAATTTTAAACATGGTAAAGCAATCTTGACAACTTAGATATAATTATTTTAGGATACATTTTCGGTAATATGTGATTTACTTATTTTGGATTTTATTATTGAAAATTTTAGGATTTCACTTTAGTAATCTAATAAAAGGTAGAACAACGGTCATAAAGTTCAAGTGACGTCATGCGCCTGTGTCCCACAATCTAATGTGGCACATATAATAAGTATTTATAATAAGTATAAGTATTTATAAGTAAACGTGAAATATATGAACTAAAAATAAACGCTTTTCATATGAAATAGATTCTTCAAATATTAACTCTACCAATAGTCCACTTGTCAATTAGGGTTGATATCAGTATAAAAATATATCCCCTGGTAAATAGTAAGAAATAGTGTACGTAACATGTCTTTATTATGTAAATAATGTACTAATATGACATGCCAATACTATGAGTTTATGAAAATATTTATTCATAAGACATTATGCTACCTATTGCCTCGGAGTCCAAACCACTTAAGTAATTATGACTATGGGCTCTTCATAGTCAGGAAAAGGCAAAATAAGCAATTTTACTTATAGTTGCGCAATACTATACCAACACTTTTGGATCCAGAAGCTAATCCGTAAACAAATCGGGAGCGCTTATGTGTAACATATATAT
>LQRL01052102.1:936-11584 GCA_001703475.1 Hydroides elegans | reverse complement strand
AATACGCGTATGGACGAACCAGTACGAGAAAATACTCGTACGAATCAAGAAAAAATACTCGTATATTCTCTGCGTAATACGAAAGCGCCGGTGTACGTATAAAGAAGATATTCATATGCCAAAATATCTGCATAGTTTTTAACAGTGGCCGTCTATTTATATTGTATAAATGTTTGACTGTTGATCAATAGCAGCTCCATATAACCAATCCCTTGTATATTAACAATGGTAATTTTATATGCTTTATTAATAAAAAGAATTCCTTTGAATTTCTAATGATAGCTTGTGTGTGTAAGATTCTATGCATTCAAAAAATGATTTTATCCTATTCCAAACAAATGAAACAAGGCTAGCTAGGTTGACGTTTTAGAATAGCTGATTTTATTGAGATCTTTTCTAACAACAAATTACAAACACCATCGATCTTAAAACGTCATGAAGACAGGTTATACACAGTGTAATTACCAGAAACATTACTCTGAAGCTACGTATTACTTGCTGTTTTCTATAACAAGGACATTTATCCTGGTTTTCTTTCCAATCGTGCATGATTACAGGCGCTAAAATGCGATACATGTATGTTTTAATAAATTTAGTGCTATATATAATAGTGCCATCATCTCATTTAGGACCCAACACACGTCAATTCTGTTTCATTCTATATATTTAATGTGCATTTCTTCTTGTTACAGAGACCCGTATGACGATGAAGGCGGTATTAAACCCATGAAAGTGGACATCGACCTTGCGCTGTCCGCCTATGCTAACGCCAGGAAGTAAGTACAAACCGCATTTAATCATGTGACCCCATAGGCTAAGAATGTCCAGGTGCATATGCTATTTTTTTTGTCGTCTCGAAAGAGGCGCTCCCCTTATTGTTGTCCTTGTCTATAATCCAATCTATTCAAAATTCCTTTATTCATCGTTTTATTCATCAATGAACACCTTAGAATTTAGACTCTGTTCCACCATCGTTTTCTAGATTCTACGACATGAAACGAGGCGCGGCTAAGAAAGAGCAGAAAACAGTAGAGGCATCGAGTAAAGCGCTTAAGTCGGCAGAACGCAAGACGAAGCAAACGCTGAAAGAGGCGCAGACGGTGGCCACTATTAACAAGGCCAGGAAGACATACTGGTTGGTATTTGTGACAGATTTAGTCCTTTTAACATATGTCATAGTACATATGAATTTGTCGGTTATCGCATAGTTATGTAAACGTACTTAAGGCTTTGCTTAAAAGAAGGATATTCATTTACTTCATTTTATTAATACTTTTTGAAAAAGGCTATAACATATGATATGATAAGCCATTTAACCAATTTGCCAATAGGACGGCAGCTTCATATTTTGTTTTATCAATCATCGTCATATTACTAAATGGATTTTGAATCTACAATATTTTGTTTTAAATGAATAAAAATGCACCTTTATGAATTTGCTCTACATGAAATAGATCAATAAAGATTTGTATCCGTTTGCATGTAGGTTCGAGAAGTTCCTGTGGTTCATCAGCTCCGAAAACTACCTGGTGATTGGCGGGCGAGACCAGCAACAGAACGAACTCATCGTCAAACGCTACTTCACGTCAAGTATGCGTATTTACTACGTGTGCCTCAAACCTTTTTTGTGTCTTACTCTAAAACCCCTTGGCCTTCCGTCTCAGTCTTTCTCTGTCCCTTTCACTGCAATCATGTTTATCTCTCTCCCTTTCTATCTCCCTTTCTCTCCCTCTCTCTCTTTCTCTCTCTTTCTCTCTCTCTCTCTTTCTCTCTCTCTCTCTCTTTCTCTCTCTCTCTCTGTCTCTCTCATTCTCTCTTTATCTGTGTATTTCTTGTTATTTCTACCATTTCGCATGATTGCTTACCAGAACTATTAACAATTAAAAGACGTTTTTATTACATGTATATTTTATCAAATGCATGCTTTACCTAATACCATAACCCCTACTATCTCCGTCTTCCCCTCACAGCCGACATCTACGTGCACGCCGACCTGCACGGTGCCAGCAGCGTCATCATCAAGAACCCGCACAAAGATACACCCGTGCCGCCCAAGACTTTAAATGAAGCGGGTACAATGGCTATATGTAACAGTGCGGCGTGGGATGCTAAGGTTGTGACGTCGGCGTGGTGGGTCACCCATGGACAGGTTAGTTTGGGATATTTTAAAATTGATTTAAAAGGAAACTGTAGGCCGACTATAGGCTAATTGAAAATAACATCATCATATTTTTACTCGTGTTTATTCGTTCAAATACTCTTTCTTTATCTCAGTCAAAGTCACAGTCTATTAATACAATTATGTACATGTACATGCATGTGCACATAATGTGGTTAGCTTATAACACAGGTTATGGTACGCCAGCGCACATTGTACAATTAGTATGTTAGTTCCAAACCTTATTCTTTGATTACATTACACGTCGATGATAGCACTGAAACACTTCAAGTTGGCACAATATTTTATATACAACGATAAGACAATTATACCGGTTCTCTCGGGTATTTAGAATTCATATTTCGGTTTTACTACAGTACAACAATATTGCTATTTTACATGTATATGAATCATTTTAACTGACGATCAAAACATTTCAAAATGTATAAGTTTATGAACGTTAATTGTGATGAATATTCATATACTGTATCACCAATCTTAAACCTAAGTCAGGAATTTTACATCTGATGGACAATACCCGCTTTTCGCTCGAAATTATCGCAATTGAAAAATATCGGTAAACCACTTTTCAGTCTCCCCGAGCGATTGTCTCTTTCGCGATATATTGTGACTCTCATTAGAAGGAATACTATCCGTGTATAAAAGATAATCCGATGGAATCGCATCTAAATGATATTACATTTTGTACGTCATACACTTCGGCATTAACTCGTACACGTAGATATTTCTATTTCACATGTTGAGCCTTTCCGTAAGCCATTCATTATAAGGGATTGATTATCAAAAATAACGCAACTTGGCGGATCCGATACTGCTTTTTAGCCACGCAAGACGGGGTTTGTCCCACCAATTGACCGTTATTGATTTATATGTATATATATATATTTGTTTAGTTCGTTAACATTTTTTTCAAAACGCTACTCCTCTCTAAGCAGTTGGCCGATTTTAATGAAACTTGGTTCAAAATGTTCCTAAGGAGCTTGCGCATTTTAGTTGTGGTATTTTATGCTTATATTGCTTATATAAGCAAAGTTATGACTGCTTATATCTCACCATTTAAACATAATAGGTTGCACTTGTCATCGCTTATGCTGCGATCACGTGATTATGACGTCACAATCTAAGCTGCTCTGCTGTGGAGGGTATCTTTGGACCGATTTTACACACCATAATACTTCGATCATCAAATACTTTATTAAGAGCCATCATCATTTGCTTATTAAAAAACAATTTAAATATATTAGGTCTATTATCCATTTTGAAAAGTGAAAAGGCTTACACCTTCCAGATAGGTGTACTTATAATCGATAACAATGATGTTTTATTCGCAAAAATAATTAAAAATAGCTTTCTATGTGAAACGGTCAGCATATTTAAGTGTATGCAATGTAATATTTCTTCGAACATTTTGAAGGAACCCTGCAACTTTTAGTGTTAAGGAAGCCATCTGTATACAAATATTAATGTGTGTTCTTTAATCCGCATTAAAAGCACAGTTGATTAACAAAATGTCTAGCCCTTAACTTAAAATAGTGAACCATAAAGCCATCAACGCTCATTGTAGTCTAGATATTATTACCGGTGTGAATGATTGTATCATACATGTAAGTCACTCTTTAAATCCTTGAGCAAGATGTGGCACACTGTCCTTGGACAGTCTTGTTAGAATAATAACAGCGGCTGTAAATTGTTATTCATTAAACAACAGTCTCATTTGGTGTAACATCTAACGACGCAACAGTAGGCAAGGACCTTGCTTTAGCTCTGCGTTTCTTTCGTTTTTGCCTTCTCTCGGCTCTGTCCTGTACATCTCTTTGGTTTTCAATATTAACACTGTTCCCAACCACACTTTGGGTGCTTGAATTCGCCAATCCATTCACGTTTGCATCCCGCGATTGTTCTGTGTTTTCAATCGCGTTTGAATGAATTTCATTCGCTGAAATATCCAACGTTCCATTATTCATTTCGTCCATTCCATGTTGACTTTCGACCGACGTGTTTTGGCTTGAGCAAATACTCATTAAATAAGTCGTATCACTGGTAGTCACGACCTGTCGCCGTCGACTAATGTTATTATTGGCACTTCGGTTTCGCTGCAGATTCCTATAGGGATTATCACCGTATCGATGTACCGAGGCTACGGAATCACCTAAATGATCACAGGAGTTATACAGTTGATTTGAATAGCTTTCAAAAATGTTTCCACTACCACCTGTAGCCCCACCCATTGTCAAGTTTTGATGCGGTGCTTCCAAAGCTGACAAATACTGACTCAAAGCCGCTGCATCCGATTCGACTTTAAATGCCGCGCCATTTTGATTATCGCTACTTGCCATGCTTTCCTCGTAACTAGGAGGCTGTTGCGATGAATCCATAAAACCAAAGGCACTACTTCCACTGTTTAATGATGGGTTCAGCTGATATGCGGTGTTTTGGGAGGAGTCGAAACTGAGGCTGTTCATGGCGCTGGATTGCAGGGTCATGTGACCGGAAGTGTGTGTTGTTGTTGTGAAATCGGGCACCTGTTCGCAATATGGCGGCGGGCTAGAGCGGAAGACTGTGGGTAGGTGGGAGTTCTGAAATAAATGATAAACGGTTGGGTAGGGTTGGATTTAAGAGAAAACTAATATAAAATAATTCCCACACAACACAATTTCGCAAATTCAACTAATCGCTGACTCGTTTGACTTGAATTTTAAAGATGAGAACACATGTTCAAGTTGATGATTTATATAGGCTGATATTAAATTCTGTAAATAAAATACAATATATCTAATTAATTTCTAAAGACGAAAACACATTGGATCATCCTTATGTGTTCTCGGCGAAATCGAATCATACTCACGGTATGTCCAGTGTCATTGGGTTGATTCTGCTCAGGGGGCACGGATCTCTTTCTTCTCGCGTACTTGATGTAGAAGAGAGGCAAGAGGCCGATGAGCAGCACGACCACGGCGCAGAGGAGGATGATGAGGACGATGGCTATGGGAGAGAGCTCGTCATCTGCAATTGGGAAAGCACGGCATGAACGTGTCATGGACATATTAAAAACACGATATATCATATAAGAGTTAACATAAGTATTAACATGGCAACGACGCGTATACATGTAAGTGGTATTAGCGATGGCATTGGCAGGGAGTAAGCTATCTGTACTATAGAGGCAGGACATAAACATGTTAAAATAACGACATGATCATGTTAAGAATACAACATGAATAATATAAGGTGAAAAATGAGCACGATATCCAATGCGGAGGGTTCATCATTTTCATGAGGACACAAATACATTACTTCTCCTGGATGAGTTTGATTGAGAATATTTGATAAAGAAACACAAGGAAACAGAGCCGGTATTTCGGGTTTATAACTTGCATCGTGTCTGAAAACTCGATGCCCGAGGGCAAATACGTAGATCCTTTAACCAATTATCACGCCGCCCACTCATGACCTTCACCCCTAACCTTCACCCTCATTCAATTCAAAATATTTGCGTTTGCTTCATAGAATAAGTTGTTGCTGAGAAAAAAACTCGACCCTTTTCTATAAATAGTGCCACCCGTTTTTCTATGAATAGTTACATTCCTATAGTTTGGCTTCCTCCGTAACATGAGTGTTTTTATGTAGGGATCGAATAAATTATCAAATTTATCACTCCTCTACTTCCTGGCATCCCCTGGCAATCCTATATATCACGACTAATACCATAAGTGAGCTCAGTATCAGTCTTCTCCATTTGTTCCAAAAATAATGCAGCCATACCTATACAATCCACTTTGATGTTGTGGTTGACAACAAAAGTACCCTCCAAGTACTCCTCCCAGGGTGCGGCCGCCTTCTCTGGGTGATGCGTGCGATCGATGTTGCGCACGAACGGGATGTCCGAACAGTCGTAAATGCCTGTGGGTCGAGAGAAAAAAGTTTTAATTACTGCAATTAAGTATAATTATAATAAAGATATGATGAATATATAATGATGAACTTATGCGATGACCATCTTTTTCGATACGCATATTTGAGCATTCGGTGATACGTTCACGCTTGTACATGTACTTTTGGTGCAAGATGAGTTTTGGTCTTAAGATATGATATAACATGTATGTGTAATGTAGGATAGGCAATTTGTCCTTACTGTGGTTTTTGGTACTGCAGGGTGTCCCGATTATCCGTAAATACAATTTCTAATGGTGTGTGAATTATGGTAGTTACAAAGACATTTCGTTTTGGTATGACCTGGCTCTGTGACCGTTTAATGAGAGAGGTATAGTAATGTAATATGTGGTGAGAAAAGATACTTTGAATGGTCCTGCTGAAAAAAAATCTTGACATAGAATCTTTTTCTATTATATTTATTACGATGAGCTCAACTTAATCCTAAAGTTATTTTCTTTTACACTACTTTACCGGTAAGATGTAAAAACTAATAACTTAAACCTATTCAATCATATGATCATTTTATGTCAGATGAAAACAAGTTTCTTTGTACGACGCGAAATAGTGATAACAGGACACTTTTGCAGCACTTCAGTTATCATTGAGCTCCTATCGCTGGACTTTGTTATACTACATAACGTCGTGTGTTATGACAAACAACAGTCAATGTCACTGCTATTGCACTGAATTGAATGGTTATGATGGATGATTTATATCACTTATTGATGAGACCGGTTTATGATGTATGAAATTCTTCATATCTTGACCAAATCTTTTATTTATTCAATGTATTTTATCCCGAAAATCAATTCGCAAATAACCTGGCGATTAAAACGGAGTTTTATCGGTGCATTAGTTCTTTGTGAGATTTTAGAACATTGCACTCTCTTTTATCGGTCTTGGGAAAGTTTTCCCCTGCTTTAGGAGCTGTATATTGAATATTTCGCCCGTTTTAAGGCTTATTAATTTGATAAAATCCGCATTCTATTATCTTTAAAACCCGAATCCATAATTCATACTCACTGAACATCCATCCCGTCCACAGTGCGTCCTCCTTCTGATAAAAGTACAAATAAAACGTGGCCGCCCACCCGGCCGCTGGTTCCCTCTGCAAATACGTAGAATAACCATCTGCGCATGTTCGGGGCTGGATGTCGTACTCTCCCTCCAGACCCTTCTGGTAGATGGTGCCACCCACGCGAAGGCGCTGACATTCTATATAGGGAAAAGGGGAAAAGAAAGTGAATTGAGAAATTTTTGAATGATATGGTGCTACATTAGGGTTGAAGACAACTAAGTTTGTTGTGCTAAAAAGTGCATTTCATGGAGTCGTATTATTATTCTTGCGATGGCTTTAAAATTGTGTCTCTTTGGTGTCATGCTTGATTGGTCATAAAATGCAGCACAGATCAAACAGTAAACATTTTCCTAAGTTAACTTGGCATATCGTGTCAATTTTGTATTATTGTCAACCCTAGGGCTGTTTTTCGACATACACCACTGTAGAAAATAGATAATTTTTAGATAATGACCCCATATTCTATCATTTTGTTTGCGTGTGTGGCCTATCAGCGTAGGGACATCTGTTTTATCTTTCATGAATACTGTTTTTTTTCGGGAAATGTTCACTTTTTCAAAGATTTAGGTCTACTGTTGCACCATCTACAATATTGAGATTTAACAGTCCCGATTTCCCTTCCTTTTCCCGTTTCATTTGTTCTTTATGGGGCATATGATATTGCCATACATTGACACCTCTTTATACCTACAAAGTTGAATGTCCTGTTCAAGTTTATATACATTACAGCCTTATGTAGCAGTATTTGCTATTCTAAAAAAAAAAAATAGAAAAACATATGTGGATAATCATTTCGTAGAAACCATCTGACATTGTCCATGTAAGCTTAGAAAGTATTACCTGCGAAAGACAGTTGGACAAGTTGCGATAGTACAAAGATTTGTAAAGAAACTTTATTCAAGATATCCATTTTTGTTTTGGATCCTCATGCGATGTTGATACTTGTTAATACGCGAAAGTGTTATCCAGAATAAATTGCATCATCGCGTAATAATACGTTCTCTGAAATTGGAGGCGATTTCGTATAATCGATTTTTTTCCAATCGTCTCATAAGTCTGTAGACCTTATCCTAAGCGTTGCGTTTATTGTGAACATTGTCTTCAACCACATAAAAACTGCTTCTATTTTATATAAACTAGACATTTGTTATCGAATCAAACTGCTTTTACCGGACTCGCTTATCTTTCTGTTGCCCTTATGGTTTGTGTATCCGATATTACAGTGATTATGCAATGGAGTGTTATAAATAGCACTCTTTCACTGCAATATTAAGGACCGAACACTCTTGCCGATAATCGATGCATAGAACGCGTGGTCATTTTAGTTTTCATAATGTCCAGTTATTCGATGGTTTCGTTAAAACCGTATGTCACAGTTATCCTAGTACAATGACGGGTTTATGAATAAGATATAAGTAATGAAATGATATCTACTTTGCTAATTTTGCAATATTTCCTAGATGTTTTATTGGTACATCATTTGATTGCACATAATAAGTGCAATTTATATTTCAGCGTATTCAGAACCCTTTTGACAAAAAAAAAAAAACTTGGCATTTTCAGCAGCATCACTTATAATGATAATGCATTATTTTGCGAATCGGAAAAATCGAATACCACCCCATAATAAAGGGTATTAAACTAAAAAGTTATTTCTTTTCAATAGCAAAGTGCGTTGAGGTGAAAAAAATAAGTTCTTCTAGAATAAAGGGTCTTGCAATAAGGTAAAATCATAGCATATAAAAAATCCCTGCTTCATATCCTTAACCATTAAATTTGACGAAAGTTTGAAAGCTTGTACATCGAAACCATGCATTTATTTGCTGTTTGATGAATGCTTTCTGGGTACTTTTTGCATCAAGATGATATTATTCAATACGATTCGACATATTTTTATTGTCATGCAAATTATTATGTTATACATTTTTTTTGCATAATCACTTTTCTCTCCTTTTGGGGGTTGACACCTATGCGTCATATTGCACATGATGTGGTTTTTTCAAAGTTGTCTTCTTTATTACGTTATTGAACTTGTATCTCTTTCATAATTCAAAATGATGAACCCATTTGATTAGATACTTCACTCAAGATATCGGTAGATACATTTTGAGCGATTGATATTTGCATCGAATGCCATAATGAATGGTATTATCGGTTATTCGGAACCGAATAGTTTTCAAGTACATTGACATTTCTTGCCAAAAAATATTTGCAGCTAGTCACGTTATTATATATTTTTCACAAATTAGATAAAAAAATGTTTTATATAAAACACAATTATAGTGGACACCAGTAGTTTGACCTTAGATATATTTACAGCTCTACCCAAAACAGCGTCGAAGTGATTAAATTAGGGGTACACTTTATACACGAAACTGTGATAATGGAAGGACATGTGTCCCTATGATGTCCGCTCTTCAACATAAAAGATGTTGAGATAAGGACACCATCAATGGTCAGCTGCAATAGTTTGAGGTTTGCGAAATGTTATTCATACATGTATTTCATATAATGTAGGGACAAAAATAGTATATGTATGTACACAATAACGATTAAATAACCATTATATTAAATATTGGTGGTAAATCAATGGGCGAAATCTAAAATGTTTGTGGGATTACGAATGATTCTGAGAATTATGTAAGCAAACAGTCATTCTCAGAATGTATTCTAGCGTTTTACAATTAAATAATTCGGTGCTTCATTATTGTGACTCCGATCCATCATTTTGTTGCGTCGTGTCAAATCATGATTGTTAACCGATCGAGTCAGAAACAATACGGATGTCTATCAGTTGATGTACTTATGGTTAATCCAGCTTGAGATGGAGATAGATGTCTACCTAAATGGCTCCTAGATACTATAACTGCTTGTGTTCTATATTATATTTATTTTTGTCGATGATGTTATTATACATTGTAGATGTAGACGTCTTTTTACATAAGAGTCGAATCGTTGGGCTCCATTCTTTTATAGACCTTATTTTGTGGTAATCTTAACCTTTTTAATGGATAACCAAACAAAGCAACTGGCTCTTCATTAAATATTCATACTGCGATACAAAATATCCAATCAGTAATTTCAGGACAGATGCCCAATAGCCCAATCTGTTCCTTATACATTTTTTGAAGGAGGTCATACATAAATAAAGATATAATTACGAACAATAGATAATGCTGAGCGACTGAATATTTGTATAGCCTGGATGCCTGGCGATTCGCGTAAAACAACTTTTTGAACAATAACAAAATACTCACCCTCATAATTGAAAAATCAATTTTTTGTAGGTAATTTAATATTGAAGACTTTAATTGTTTATAAATAATTATCGATTCACGTCTATCCATTTGCAGGTCTCGAAAACAGCGCCCACTGGCGAGTACCTTACGACTGGTAGCTTCATGATTAGAGGTGAGTAACAAAGAAAAATGCAATGTGCCATTATAATCCGACCATAC
>LQRL01052096.1:9515-31380 GCA_001703475.1 Hydroides elegans | reverse complement strand
GCTTTCGTGGAAAACAACGAATATAGGATTATTTCCGAAACATACATTATTCAATTCGAATCTTCGCTTTTGGATATAGATGTGTCCGGCGATGACAGTTTTTTTAATATATCGCAGACAGTTTTATCGCTAGCAGTTTTAACGAACGCGGTGATTTCCATCAAGCCGAAGCCGATATTTTAGTGGATGATTGTCACAAAAGGAAAACCTATTTTTAAAAAAATATAATGATAATACGAGTAATCTTGAATATGTTTGGAAATAGCGGGTCATGAAAACCAAATTTGTAATAGTAAATGTATATAAATGTTTTTAACTAAATATTGCGTTTTTTAGTTAAGAAAGTGAGTATGAGAAAGATTGGATATAGTATTTTCGGTAAAACTAATTTTAATATATTCTCAGTTTTAGATGGTGTTATGACAATGTCATTGATTGGTCAGCGGAATCGGATAGAATATCCCGAACCCCAGAGCACTCGTTGGAAAGCTGCATCGGTCGCATGTTTAACGAAAGCGGTGACCATGAAAGTTATAATATCATGGTCTAATACATTTTAAATATAAAAATAATTAAATACTTTCACTACATCGTAATTGTAAACGACAATGATTGGTAATATTGTGTTTGAATTCGCTTCATCTCGAATATCAAAACAATGCCAATATCAATTGCAATATACTACATTTTCATATTCCCTTATGTATAATTGTTTATCTCATAATAAATTAAGTCGTATGTTGATTATTTATCGGGCTGCGCACGACCAACATGTGAAAATAAGCGTCTTCTATGACGCCGCCAATTCCTCAACATTTGAACAGTCCGCAGCACACATATCATTACCTAGGATTAAACAGTGTGCCACATGCAAAATTTGCTGCCGCGTTCATCTATTGCGATTGCGGCTGCAATAGCAACTCGAGAGAACAAATGGTAACGCTGGCTAAAGACAAGAATATTCAAGCTGTCGCCGTAGAAACACAGACAGTAACTAAAGCAACTCAGACAATTGGCGTTGCACAACAGATGGTTGATATGGCAACCAAGACCAAGCTAGAGCGAAAGAACCTTATATACATTGACACTTATATTGACACATTTCAAGACGAGTGGGAATGGGAGAAATTTGTTGATGAAATAGATTGGAGATTAAGAGTTCATATACATGCATGTCTGCGTTGTTTTGATTGGAAGACTAGAAGATTGAACGTAACTTCGACATTGTTCGACATCTTGTAAAGCAGCATTGGAGAGTATCCGGCTGATTGTGAAGTTAACTGTCATTCTTTTTCTAACATAGCATTTATGTGTATATGCTTTAAGCTATCATCGATAGCCGATGAAAACAATGTTCTATGTTGTGCTTATTTGATTAAGAAAATAATTCATATATATTCATTTCTGCGTAGCTTGAATGGTATGTGAATTGATTTGAAATGTTAAGTATAGGTAAAGTAATAAAATAAGCTTCAACTGTCGTATATAATTGAATACAGATAAATCAACTAATTAGTTTTTTCATTCACTTTTCTTTCATTACGTATCAATATTATGCACGACTCCGAGCAGCCTCTACAAACTGTTTAAGAAAACAAACAAACAACAGGAATGCATAATGATTTATTTTCTGATTTATTTATTCAGTTGCGAAACTTCCTTGTTTGAATATTCTTAAAGCAGAACAAATTATTTGAGAGTGTAGATAGTGTAGATAAATAACGTCTTGTGTAATCAAGTTTTCCGAACGAGGACCGCTTTAAAACATTGACACTGTAGGCGGACACTGTAGGCTGTAGGCTACCCACCCCATCGACACCACCCTTTGAGGTCTTGAAGTGATCAGCGTTGATTAAATTCTTCAATACCGATTTGACCGATAGTTACAATTCCGAGGATAACAGGTTCGTAGTTTATAAGGAAAGTTAGAGTTCTAACCATGATTCTAATTTTTTGTTGCCTTAGTTATATGTTAAATCAAACTACATATAATAAAATAATCATTAAAAAATATGCTCGAACATTTTTGTAAATGAGTTTGCATGGGTCTGTTCAGGCCGGAATCGCAATCCTCTAACGACAGTGAATCCTTTAATTTGACTTTTTTATCAGTTGCATAGCAAATCACAACATTTTCAAACAAAACTAAAAAACATCGACTTCAAATGAAAAAGAAAATAAGAAAGTTAACAACAAGAAAACCAAGAAAAGCAGTCAAGGTAAGAAGTCCAAGATAAAGAAGCATCGAATCGCTACGGTCATTGCTATTGTGTAACCGAGCGTGTCAAACAAGGGCCGCCTAAAGGAGCATCGACACAACGGTCGAAACATGCTATGTCTCCGTCCTGTTCACTCTGACACTCTCCTTTGAAGCACAGATGAGATCGTCATTTTTTTTTCAAAATGCGGATCTGACATACCCCGATAACAGCAATGATGAAGATATCGTTGTGTATACGGATAACAGCTCAGATAACTCAGTAGGTGATTTTGAGTTATAGGTTTTACAGAGGCAAAGCTATTCCCCGAGCGGTCGCTATTATCACAGGTGTGCTATTATCTCAGGTGTGCGGCATTTTCCTAGTTGTATCTTTTTCCGATGATCCACAATATGTGCTTGAAACAGAGAAAACACTCACTCTCTTATAGCTATCACTTCTTCCAAATGTCCACAGTATTTGCTAATAGCAAAGAAAACACTCACTCTCTTATAGCTAGCACTATATATATATAATAACTAACATATTAAACGTTTACTAGAAAGAATCTAAGGATACTTCTTAAGCAATAATTAAGACATAACTAAAATATACACTGCTGAGAAAATTTCCAAACGTTTATGATATATTTAAATAAAATGAGATAGTATGATAAGTATAATTAAGATTGTATTTTGAACCTATCAGAATAAACATTCATCCAATGAAATACCCCTCCCCTTAAAAGCTTATTTTCATTGTCATAGAATTATGTACTAGTTCCTAGAAACAATCGATTTCGTCGGGAGCCTGTCAGCTTACTAATAACTATGAAGCACAACCCCATAATGACGATGATGGACACATAAGGTAAGGTTTGATATAATCGAGGCCGGATGATCACGGTTGCAGCATATTGGTCACATCTGAAAACGATAGCTCTGCTGGGTAGTTTTTACCGAATCGACGATTTTATAGTGCTAGCAAATTACCCAAAACTACTTATATTGTATGATAATTTTCAAGCAAACGTCAAAACACAGCGTTAGTGGGGTAAGGAAAAAACAGTCGTTGCCACTCTAGTGGAAATAGTGTAAACAAGGATTGTGAAGTGAACGCCGTTTTACTACAACATCGAAACACCCCACGATTGCGGTAAGAATGAAAAAACGTTGTGACCCTAGTGCAGTGTTTTTGTAAATAAGGATTATAAAGTCAATATTTCGCCGAGAAAACATTGGGACATCGCATGATTGCGGTACGACATAAAAGTCGTAATGACCCTAGTGTGAATAGCCGATGTGCATATTCCCATGCGTACGGTACGTGTGGTTGGATCACTTCAAGAAGTGTATATCAGCCAAGCTGATGACGGACACGTTTTGCTCTTGCAGGGATGAAAATACTACTTAAGATGTTTATTAATGTCGAAAAAAATGTTCAATGCAGCACTCGAAAAGAAAATGAAACACGTGTGTTTATATGTATAATATGAATCCCCCTAAAATTGTGTTTGATGATTATTTCATGCCATGCAAATATATTATGTATGTCACATCAACATTTAAAGATAGATATGACGATCGCTCAGTTTGACAATTGAGCCGCTGCTATTTCCGTGGCATAAAAGGGTCGGTAAGTGTAAGTTTCTACAGTAACAAGTTTCAAGTGAGATCTTCCCGTTAAATATGTTGCATAAAAATGTAGGCTACTGGTTAGCTGTAGTTTTCAGCACATGGGCATGAATATTCTACTTTAGAATATTGAAACACCCTTAAGAACTCTTGCGGTCCTGACTTTTTGTAGATGTACATTGGCAAAAGGCCTTGGTTAAAGGCGAGGGTAATTTGAAGCGTTCTCATAGAGGCTAGGGCATGCCAAGTGTTTTCGGTTTAATAACAAATTAATCAAATTCGATATTAATAAGAAGCCTCTATAGCTAAGTGCTGGCGCACTATATAAATCTTTGGGTTGCAGACCCAATCCCCTTTCGATTGTTTCTTTTCTTCGATTGTCCCTCCGCGGGCCTTGTGCTTGCAAGTTCAAACTAGAAGTAAAAAATGTAAAATGCCGATACCATCATTCTAAATACTAACGGTTAAATACTACTTAAATATATAAATGTGTTTGTTATTTTTATATTTTAGAGTAAATTCATCTTATTTTATAGGACAGTCAAATATTTATGACGTCGAAATTATAAGACGGTTACCATACACACTTGATCTTCATGACTTTCTATATAGCAACAGTTGTTGAGTTAAAAGTGTGTTATATTAAATTATGATATTAAAAAACATTTTGTTTTCTAAAAATAGAAAAAAATATTGAACTAAAAAATTGAAGATTCCGTGACCAAAGTATGAGCGATATATGTTGGATTTTGGGAGGCCAAGACAACTTTTATTGTATTACTTGAGGAAGTTTGGTGGGCTATACAAAAGAAAGACAGAACAAATGGCCGGAAGGTTCAATGAGCTCCAAGCTAAATGTGCCATGTACACCCTAAGCATTATTTGTTTTGGGTTTCAACTCTAAAGTGAAATACATAGGATCAACATGAAGTACAATTGAGCATGGTAACCTGACACCTTTTTCCGATTGTTACTTCTTAAAAACATTATCGTTGCATTGAATATCATTCAATCTATTTGTTTTAGTAGTTAAAGCTTTATAAAATTATAAATTATAAAATGTCAATAAAAATGCAACCTGTTCGTGTATTGTCACCACTTCATGCGTTTATATCGTTCTGTTTTAGCAGAAATCGCTTTCATCCAAAAACAATTCTCCCTTTGATTAAACATTTTATAATCTGTTGCATAGAAAAAAGCCAACTTTATAAACACAACTAGTCTTGAGAAAAAACAAATACCAGATAAAAGAAAACAAAAAAAAACAGAGAAAAAAAAACAAATTCTAAAAAAAGGCACAATTTGTTCACAACATGTGTTTCCGATAACTTGTCATTGGAATAGAGGCACAGCACTCTAAGCATTCGACCAATTGCGCCAGTAAGTCATAGAATTATAAGAATGTTAGAAAATAATTTAGAAAAATCGTACTTTTGAAAATTCTGACGACAATCCTTAAAAACAAAAGTTCAGATAATGAGAGCTCCAATTCAGAAAGTGTAACTCAAAGAAAAAATAAAGCGAATTAATGCTGTATAACATATGTGATTGAATCTCTTCACTTATGAGTTTGATAAATTGCTGTCAAGTACAATACCCCTAAAATATCGAATGTAAGTTGTTTAATTCTATTTTACGTCTTACATAAAATTAAATATTATATAAATTATTATTTAGTGTATGCGATATTGTTTTCTGTTACAAAACATGGTAATATGACACTTGTATTTGATTGTAACCCTTTTTGGAAACCGTGCTTTTAACATAAAACATGTTGAAACTTTTTGATTGTGTAGCTGCGTGTCCAAAAAATATATACTGGCTTTTAATGACAGTAAGGAAAGCTTACAAGGCGACATTACCTATATTGATCATTCGGACTATGAAGATTTTGTGGATTATGCTGAATGTGAGAACTCTGACAATACCGAGAATAGTTTTGATTCAGAAACTTATGATAGCAATGTGAGTCGAAATACAACAGATAATTCGGATAATTGTGAAGAATCTTCAAATTTAAGTACCGACGGATTTAGAAAGTGAATATAATAAAAAAAATAAGAATAGTGAAAAATGAAAATAAATATGTGCATCTTAGATTTGAATTAAAACAAAAAATGAAAATGAACTAAAGAAAACTAATAACAAATATAAGAATATGAAATTATAAAGTATAAAGTATGATACACTGTGCAGGCTACCCGTCCTGTCAAACATGTGTGTCGTTATATGTCATATAATAAGTATAATAGTTTAAATAGGGTAGTTTTCTATAAACAAACTTAAGTTTAATTCTTAATGCATTATATCTTGCGTAAACCTTTCTTCACGAAAAATATATCAATTATATTTTGTAGAGAAAAAAAATATTGTCAAACGTATTATGTATTTGTTGCGATATGAAAATTTGACAGATGTAATTTTAAACATGAAAATTGTACCATAGTTAAACTATGCAATTTTAACAACAGGCATACTTTTGTATCTATTTTTTCTAGTAGGCTTCCGCGTTAAGTTATTGGTAAGTTGTTTTTCATATTTTTATACTTTTGTAGTCGATATGCATGTCCGCGTGTACACAATCGGTTGCCTTAGGGCGAGGGTAAGTCGTTTGATTCAATATGTTAATGTTATACTGTGCATATCACACTGGCAGATGTATGGGGGTCATATTCTTGTAAAGGTAGAGGGATTTGATCAAGGAAGAAATTTCAGGAGACATTGAAAAGTAAGTTCGGTGACCGCAGCGATTATGATGCGGAAAATGCTAAAGGATGTAGGTATCTTATATACATTTATCAAATATCTGATTGTGTAATTTAAATTCTATTTACGTGTAACAAATAGAATTATTGTATAAATAGTTAAATATTTGCATGATAATAATTAATTAATTAAAATAAAGAAATCAAGTAAATAATTTGTCAAAAATGTTATGAATATTACCAAATGAAGTGATGGAGAGTAGCATAACTAAAACATAACATTATAACAACTTTAGAAGATATTTAAAATGAGAGTCAAAATCAACGATTTATCTTTTACCAATTTACGATAATCCTTGTGATACTTTATTTTATGTAAAAAATGTATTTATTACACATTTTAAATCAATAACATTATTACCATTAGGTCCATCGGGGTGCAGATAGTGTGGGCATCCTAATTTATACTGTATGTGCTGCTTTAGATTTGTTAAAAGATTTTTATGAAACAAATGTTTCAAACAAATATAAAAAACATACTATCCATTGCTTGGATTTGTATTAGATAAATCATCACACCAGTACATTGAATCAAAGCTTTAATTTAAATTGTTAATATAAACATACGTATTAATACTGGGCTCTACATCCAATTATTGTGACGCAATAATTCAATTGTTATGCAACCTAAACACTTGATTTATTGTGTGACAAGTATGCTGTTCCTAGCTATTGTTCTTAGTTAGCTTCCGTTTCAGTTTTCACACATTCCTTCAGGAAGACGTGTATAGTTAACTTTTACTGTTTTTGTGCTAGGGCCTGATGAAAGGAAAAAAGTCTCAAAATTTGGGGTCTAAAAATCATACTGTTTTAATAGCCCCCCCGGGCCCCTCAGCCCCGGCTGGGGGCAAACAAGGCTACAGTGACAAATCTAACATTCATAACAGCATGTCCATTTCCTCGATATATTCAGCTTCTTAAATTTGTCTGTAAATACATCTGAGAAATAATGTGAACTTGAGCATAATAATAATCTAACTTCATCTGTGTAACTGCATCTTTTCAAGTTAATAATTGCGTCACAAACATATACCCAAAAACATAAAAGGATTGCTTAAGATACACATTTCAGACCATTGATTTTTTATTTCAGATGATAGGCTGAGTTATAGAAATACAACTCAAATTCCAAAATTGATATTCTAGCGGGAAATTTAAAAATGATCATTTTCGGCCAAATGTGCTCTGAACATGATGGTTTCGCTATAACAGCGGCTTATTTGTTCTTAGGTACAGACGACGATTGGTCAAGTCTGATCTAAGGTATACATTATATTCTTATGTGTTAATTTATTCATTCTTTTATCTATTTACTTATTAGTTAAACATGCGTTTAGGTATATGAGTTTAAATGAAAAATTGCTATTGATTTCTTAATATTTTTAACACATAAACTTTGCATACATCATGTAAATCCAGAGAAGTATATTGAATCTAAATTATACCAAAAGAACTGGAAACAAACAATATGTTATAAAATGACTATAAATATTACAATTGTTATGTTTGTTTTATTGATAAAAAGTAACCACTTGCATTTTCAGTATTTCAGGTGTTTCGGAACCAAGAGAGTCCTGCAATCAAGGTAAGTTTGATTGTTTAAATCAGACAGACGCCTATAAAACACCCAGCGATTTTTCACCTATAAATGCCTTTGAGATCGAACCTGCTGATTCAACTGAGTCAAATCAGATGTAGTCGTTGCTACACTCAATGTAGGAAAAGAAGATGTACAAATTGATGTTTCTAAAGAGAGGATCGAACCACGTCATCCCTAAGTAGGCATTTGCGTTGCCACACCTTCAAAAACGAAGGCTGTTCTTCGTAATATGTGCGCAAAGGACGAAAGCTTATCACCGATTCTTTGTGGCACCACATATAGTCCTGGTTAAAAACGGTTAGAAATCTTAATTGACAACTTGATTTGTATTTGAAAATAGTAACAAATTCGAATGACTAGAAGGAGAGTTGGATGCGCTGAATCAAAATATAAAGTGTGTAGATACATATGCACAAAATTAAACCGTAACAATATGATAGCTGTTGAAAGGTCTGATTCGATCTTGGAAAAGTTGTACTCTAGTACAAAGACGACCACTAAATTAGATCCCGAAGCACAACTCCTTAAAGCAGTTACTATATATTTTTTGTTGTTTAGTCATAACTATATGATAGTTCAGACCATGTCACTTTAAAAAGAAACTTACAAGGTTATACATCTAATGTACTTTATCTTTACATTTAAATATAATGGTAATCAAACATTTTATTGTGTATGTTTAAGGAAAATACTACAGAAGCTTGTTTATCCCTTGATATTGTGCAAATGTGCCAAAACGCCTAACAAATGTTAACAAATGGCGGCATATAATCATATATCGCATCGTTTCTATTTTACAAATGCAACAATTAAACAATCTTATCGAAAGGACATCAACTAAAATACACATCGAAATCAAATAAGTCAATAATAGAACATCGGTTTTTAAAGCACTGCAACAAACGATACTAACATCGTCAAACCCGTGATTGATATCCACATCCAAGCGAACTCTTTTTCCGAATAAGCAAGTAAGTAAAAGTATCCTCAGCATATGGAGACTTGGTGCAGCAGCAAAATTGCATTATCATAATTGTAGTCGAAAAAAAATGAATATGAATAGGCTGGAGTCAAAGCGATGTCATTGCAATTTAACAATAAATTCAAATCATACATTTATATAAAAAGAACATGATATGAAGCGCTTAAATGAAAATATAAAGATAAGGAACTAATAAATCAAATATATTTTTATAACTTGATTACTTAATTGCCATGCAGTACTATAATGCAAACATTGATTAGCACCGCAATATGTACCAACGACCAGTTAGGAAAGCGATTGTGTTTTTGAATATAGGTGAGAGATAATTGGTAAATATTCAAGAGAAACATAAATGTTTAGATGTGAAATATGTAATAGAAGGCGTAAGTATAAACTATGACCCGGATTTCCATCCACATTTTCCAGGAAAAATAGAAGAGGAGAAAGACTATAACAATACTTCATGCTATCAGGAAAATACGAGAAATTGTTGCCCCGAGGGAGATCGTCTGGGAGGAAATGAAGGCGCACAGGTCCCTCCCGGGTTATCCCCGAGGAATGTCCGTACGGGTTTGGAGCATGCTCCAAATATATATTTAAAAAATCAAAAATAGATGGTACGAATGCCTCAGCGTCCAACAATGCTGCTCCGCTTTTGCAAAGACCCATTCCTCCGTGGTGTCTGGACTCCTCGTCCATCGACTATCATCAGAGAAAATAGTTAGTTGCATTTGAACTTATTTTGGACGAATTCCAGCAAGGCCAAATAGATTCGCACAATGTGATTTGCGAAAATCAACCAGGTTTGTTATGTGGAGAGTGCGGCAACCCAGTCATGGATCATTTTCATGACTCATCGCTGGAGGATATAATTGTCTAAATATGATTTTTAAAAGAGAAATATTTGGGTCCGAAAGCATATCGCAAGTGTCTTAAACGATGAAGTCATTTCTCCTCGTATTATTTGCACAGCTTAGAACGGCGCATGTCATTTTGTCAAAGCATTTCCGTATCAATTCAAGCATTCATTTGAAAAATATTGGAATAGAAGTGAACGAATTTTATTTAAAAAAACATACTCAGTCATGGTGTGGAGAGAATGATCATTATAGTTATTACGAGATTCTCATATTATCTGAATTATAGGTTTGTTTCATTTGTTAATATTAGATTTTGAAGACAAGCATAATTAGCATAATAATAAAAAATATATATATAATTCTTAATTCTCCGAAAAGCATTGCGAGATGTTGTACCGTTACTTTAAGAAGAGTGTCATAACCGCGAATCACATAAACAACGATGATCTTTTAATATTGATACTTTTACTTTTCATACTTTGCTTTTAATTTTGCCTTCTTTTTTTGTCTTTTCCAGGCCAGCATAGTGAGCTTGTTCGTGGATGACAAATAGTTTATGGACACAACCGCTCAAGCGGGTGCTTACGCATAGTTTGTCATTATTACAGGCAATCAGGTCAGGGATGCTAATGCCAAATCTGCCAATGGAAGGTATAGAACATTTTTTAAAATACTAGCTTAAATATGTAAGCATGAAAATATAGTAATTTTAAATAAAATTCGTAATCGAATTGTAATCGTAAAATCATAATCGATTAAGTACTTGAATGTGTATGATGTTAGTTTAACTACATGAAACTGCCTTGTACAGATATGTCTAAGTACCTATTCAGAGTGTGAGTATATAAATTCAAATCACAGGATCCAGCCCCTTTCGATGGACGACTTTGTGCAAGTCCCAGAAGAGAGAAGGTGAGTTTAATTACTCTTATTTATCGTCTTACTTTTATTCTTTAACATTAGCGTTTTTATTAATAAACGGAAATATTTTATGTGATTGTATTGTTTGAATAAATACCGTTAGCAGAAATTCAAAGATGGTTAATAGATGTGAAAACCTTACTTTTAACACTGTCTTTATTATATATTTTAAATGCAAGCACCGTGAGTGCGTTCGTGGATGACACCGAGTTCATGAACACAATCACAACGGCTCACATAATGGCCGAGGACGAGCGTGGTGAGCATGTTCGTGGATTACAAAACGTTCATGAAAACCATAACACAGGCTCACATGATGGCCGAGAACAAGCGTGATGAGAATGTTTGTGGATGACTAAGCGTTCATGAAAACCATAACACAGGCACACATGATGGCCGAGGACGAGCGTGATGAGCATGTTTGTGGATGACAAAGCGTTCATTAAAACCATTACACAGGCTCACATGATGGCCGAGAACAAGCGTGATGAGCATGTTCGTGGATGACAAAGCGTTCATGAAAACGATAACACCGGCTCACATCACTTTTGAACGCTATTTGAATAAGTTGAGAAAAAAACATATATATACAATTTTGTTTCGTATTTGAGAAATGGCCGATCTGCGCTTATACTCTAATCGATTGACTTATTATTGAAAAAAAATCAAAGTAATGGGAAATTGCCACGCTAAAGTTGGTAAAATAAATGATTGATAATGTTCATTTCAATCGAATATGCTATTTAAATAGATGTTAGCAAATAGAAAATATATAGAATAATGAATTTAATCACCATGAAAAGTGATTTGGACTGGCACAATGCTTTTTGGCCTGGTCAAATAAGATGTTTTTAGATCTTTAGACACAAACAGTGTTTTTAGTACATTCCTTAACTAAAAAAACGGGTCCTTGCTTTTAAACACGTATCCTGCGTTTTTGAGATAACCATAAATCATTCATCGAAAAGCATGGTTAAATGGGAGAACAGCTCGAAAATGGTTCCATGGTGGCCAAGCCCTTAATCAATGCATATATAAAAATATAGTTAATCAAATATATACTCATACTCATAATATAAATATATATATTTTATAATCCTGCCAAGAGCCTCATGTTGAAGAGGAATTTGTCGCAGTTGCAGAAGAAATTGTTATCTCACGTAAGTCTAGAACAAAATGATAATAAGTCTAATCAGAGTTTTTATTAGACCACTGCAAAAATTAGGTTATATAATATAAATAAAAACAAATGTGCATTCATGAGTAAATCTACGGCATAAGTTTGTATTTTAGTACTTATTTCTTGAGTGAATTGAAGCGTGAAACAAATGAGAGATTCTTCATTTTTCAGCTCTTTTTTGTTAAATATATTTATACAATTTTATATAAATAAAATATAGTTTTTAATGATTCTATCATATACATCATTAAATACTATGCTTCAAAAAGGCATGCCGATATCGACAGTGAATGTAGATCTAAACCTCGTTAAGATCAAAGATGTCATTTCTGGTGAGTAAATATTCAATTATTATAACAAGCAATACGAGAGTAGATGTTTAGTACTCTTTAAAATAATGATAATATTTCGAATCAAACAATTTTTTTGATAAAAGTGTGCCATCGTTAAAACGTTTACAACAGCATTTTTTCCTATCTTACCAACAGTTGAAATTGATTGTACAAAATGTACATGTTGGGACATACATGTACAAACAAATGAAAAAATATATATTTAAAGGTACAAAGGCAGAAGAAAATGACTGCCTCTCCGCCCCCATTGAGACGATGGCCGAAAAGGGTAATTTAATTTAACAATTTAGAAAACGATGAGAACATTTACTTATCATTTTTCCGATTTTGAATGTGAATGGTATATAACCTGCGAAAATAAATGCCACACAAATAATCGTATAACTGATATACTTGTATGTATCATGTAGAGTCTATATATTTTTTATTTTATTATTCTAATACAGACAAAAAAGTAAATATTTGTTTTTAAAGGCACATCAGCTAAAGAAAATGACAGTGGCAGTCTCTGCTGAAAACGGTAACAGTTTTAACAATTCAATATAATGCATGATTATGAGAACATTAATGTATTCTCAATTTTCACATACTTTAAGACATTTTATAGCTACAACAACGAGCGTTCCCAAATATAACTTACAAAATTGTATTTTTAATTTAATGATTATTATTTTATGTAGGCTACATTGTATTTGATTCCATTATATACACACGTACAAATACTTTTTTTTATTATCATTTTAAAGGCAAATTGACAGAGGAAATTGTCGAAAGTCCCGCAGCCCCAAATGCTGCAATCGCTAACTCTGCAAACAACGGTAATGACTTTTACAATTCATAGGATATAACATATGATAAAATTTGAACAATAGATGTATCTTTTTATGGAGAGGTTTTATTCCATTATATACATACATTCAAATCAAATAATTTCTCATTGTTTCAAGGCCAATCAAAGGAGGATATTGTTGAAACTCTCTCAGCCCCAAATGCTACCCTCGATAATTCTGCCAGCAACGGTGATTACTTTTTTTTTGATTTTATACATACATGTATCTTTAGAATAAACATAGCTTTAAAAGTCAGAAAATTCAAATGACACCCATAAGAGTATCATATGTATATGCCAATTTTAAAAGAGTTTATGAAGAGGTTTTATTCCATTATCTACACACATTCAAATTAAATATTTTTTATGTTTAAAGGCAAATTTACAGAGGAAATAATCGAAATTCCCGCAGCCCCAAATGCTGCAATCGCTAACTCTGCTAGCAACGGTAAGGACTTTTACAATTCAGGATTACAATGAAGGATATAAGATATGATTAGATTTGAACAATAGATGTACATTTTTATGGAGAGGTTTTATTCCATTAGAAACACACATTCAATTTAAATATTTTCTATTGTTTCAAGGCCAATCGATAGAGGATTTGTCGGAATTCTCTCAGCCCCAAATGCTACCATTGATAACTCTGCCAGCAGTGGTATATAACTACTTTTTTTCTTTTCCTGATTTTGTAAATCAGCAGATGAAGACAGTAGCACCACCGAACCTGTGAACCTGTGAATCTTCCGATGGCGGTAAAGGTTTTTTTTCACAAATTACAAAATATGTGTTACATTGTTTGAATGTTTGCCTATAATTTTAATACAATTTTTGTTATATATATTTGAAACTTATTAATGTTTGTCGAAACCTGCCAATTAAAATGACACAAATAAAAATATTATTGATACGTTATTTTTAAAAATGTATACACGCATAGTAACTGATTGAAATATCTTACAATAAACCAAAAACAATTCTATCGATAACGGTAATTCCTTTTACAAATTATCAGAAGAGGCTGTTTTATTTGGCTGTTTCATGTAAAACAAATTCAAAAAAAAGTTTAAACACTTAATACTTTTCTTAACCTGTGCAGTGCAGGTTATATCAATAGATTGATTACATTTTATTACTTAATCACCACCTGTGTCATGTTATTTCAAAACGAATTGGATAACAAAATAAGTAATCAGATGTAGCTTGTTATAAAGCTTAACATAAGACATTTTCTTAACTCTAAAATGCAATTCATTTTTAACAACAAATAGAATGCTAATCACTTTGAACGTGCCATCAGTTATGCCCTCCAAATTAATATACTACCCTCATCCTTCAAAACATACCATGTCCTGTAATCTTGCCTACTTTTGCAGGGCCCATATGCAGGGCCCACATGCATGAAAAATCTTACATTTCTGAGTGCACTTACAGGGGTGCACCTTTACCCAAATCGACGGTCGCGCAAGCGCGACCGTCATCCAGAACGACACTCGCGCAGGCAGAATGACATTATTGCACAATATTTTTGTTGAAATATCACATCGTAAATGCGAGCGCCGAAGGCGCGAGCGCAATTTTGTATGCATTTAAAGATAAACGTTTTTACACATTGTGGGTTTCTGTCAAATTTACATTCGCACTAGCGCGAGTGTCGTCTGAAACGACACTCGCGCGGACGAAACGACGGTCGCATATGCGACCGTGCGACCGCTAAGGTGCACCCCTGCACTTACATTTTAAGTCAGTATGTCAAATCTTGAAATGAGGCTAGATCTATGCAATCAAACAGTTAATATTATGATTTTCAAATTGAGTTCAAGCTATTCAGTATCTCAATCAGGAATTTGAAGTATTATCCGAGATATCGGTTTCGAACTTAGAATGTAAGTGCACTCAGACATGTAAGAATTGTCATGTATATGTGCCCTGGTACTTAGTCGACGCTCCGATCCACTACCACAGCACAATATTTTATGTATTGGAGCATCTATAAAAATATATTATACATCTTATTTATTCCCACAGTCTGACATTGTTTGTATGATATGCTGTTGAATTTCATTAAAAAAAGTTATATATTTGACACAAAAAAAGTCTTTTATGGAAAGATGACCCTGTCATCAAATGCCAAACAACATCTAAAAGATATCGTGAGACAGCAATGACATGTGTCACTCACAATACATGTAGATAAGCTATACTGATAGCAACAACACAGCAATTGATTTCAAAATCAAAGCCAACTCTCTTTCCAAGCGTTGCAATTCCTCAAGTAAGTGTATTATATTCAGCATAAGCCTTTGCCAGACTTGGCACAGCCCAGGACAGCAAAATATGTATTAATCATAATTGTATCTGAATGATGATTAAACGGCTAGAGTAAAACCAACATTCAACACCATGACCTTCATACAATTATAAAAGCTTGAAATGCAAATATCAAATAAATATATAGAAATTGAAAAAAAAACTACTAAATAAAGATAGTTTTATACTTGAATGAGTCAATCGTTTCAAAGATTAGTCACACATTAGTGCAAACAATACTAAAAAGCTTACTTTATATTGCTGTGCTTGTTTGCTATTCCCCAATAAAAATTATTTGTTTTTAAATATTGAAACAAGTAGACACCATTAATCGTTTATCTATAGCGTTTTTATTTTAACAAGTAAATAACCAATAACCGCCCACACCTCATGTTCTACATGTTCCATGCCTCAACTATATATTTTCCTATTTTCCTTACGTTTCAATGTATTTTTCAATTTGTGTTCTCTCTTATGGCATTCTCCATCTATATTTCTATTTTTTATTAAATCATATTTACAGTCGCAAAGAAGAGAATTGCTGATCTTGAGATTAACTAGAAATGATAAATGAACTATTCAGCATAGTTTGTTTCAAATAGTCATTTAAATGTACCTATAGACTAGATGAATTTACAATTTACTAATTTACCTATAGACTAGATACATTTTAAATTTTATTGTATAAAACGTCTCTACCATGCAAAAGATTATATATATATATATATAGCTTTTTACTTTGAAAAGTATTTCAATTTGAAAATAATCATTGCTTAAGAATTAGATGTCTGGAATTATTCATATTGGTAAGAAAGAACCAATCATACACAAGAAAGCATCATACACAAGTATAATTGAGGATTACAGTCTAAAGTGTATGCATGAAATAGGCCACGAAAACGCTATTTAAAATAATAAGATACTACAATTCAGATAGTTCTATATTCACTTTTTGAATAATTGATATTATCCATGAATAGATATTGATGCAATAGATGTTAAGGATAAACCGCCCCTAAAGGATGCCATATATGTCAGGCATCGACCCATTTTGATGCTATTTATGACCAATTTATCATTATTATTTGAATGTTGAAAACGTTTATCTAAATTGAATACATGTATGTTTTTGTTTTATGTTTAAGGAAAAAAACATCAATCGTTCCATACATTATTCTAGGTGATGGAGAACACCAAAGTAGTGGCCAAATACACTTTCGTTTAAGAAGAAAAAAAAGATTTTTTTTAAACATTTGAGTTATGTTCGAGTTTGATATATTGATGCTTCAAACATAAACAGTGATTCAGTAATCTCCTTACTTTATTTAAGAATAAACTCAATTTCATGGCTCAATTGCCTTAGTAGGATTTGTAAATTTAGTTTTATATTGATTCAAATGAAGTAGTGACCAACTACTCAATTTATATTTTGTTCGTTAGCTTCATTAATTTGGTATGCAATATTTAAATTATCGATATTATCGTTTTATTTTTAAAAATGGATATTGCATGCTTGCGTTGCGATTTTTTTCTCGCAAATATTTAATGATTTTTCTAGCTGGAGAATATCATGAGAAAAAAAAATAATAAATGAGGGTAGCAATTTGCAAAACATGCATTTCTGTAAGACTGACGTGTTTCCGTAAGTAATGGACCCCGTTCAGACAAAAATAAACAAGAGGTACTACCAAATTGATTCATAAAGCGCATTAATAACGGTATTTAGCACTGAAAACCCATTCATTGGTATAGTGCATTTTAAAAGTGTTCTTTATAACCAAATTTCTATCAAAACGAGTAATTGAGTATGCCAACTTATACCAATAATATAATTTGATATTTGAACAATATTTGACATGATCAAATTAAAAATTAAAGGCGGGCCTCCTCTTTGAAATATTTATGTGCTTACATTTCTGGATGAACATTCAATGGATTTGTGATAACCTTAATCTAACGTTAATGATATAGTGAAGAGTAAAGTGTATATGTTAGTTAAGATTTTTCTAAGATAAAAACTTATTTCAATTAACATTAGAAATCATTTTGTTTTAATCTACATGTGATTATGAACATCATCGCGCAACATGAAAACATGAGACATTATAGCTGGAAATCACAAATAGGCATGACACAAGAAACCGATATAGATATGAATTAGCACATCGTAAAAGATCACGGCATATCCCGTTCATGTTGTCAGAGCTTGTTTCGATGATAAACCGGATTTGGTTTTCAGTGGTATAGCGTTACTAAATGTTCTCTTTGTGAGAAATGGATTTGCTGATGAAGCAGATAAAGTCATACAACGTAAGTTATAAATATTTAAACGTATCATATGTTGATATTTGTAAATAATGCACTTCTTTTATCATGCATACAGCGTTAAGCCAGAAACAATCCATTCAAATTAATTAGACATTCATGCCACTGTCGAGAAAACAACATCGATTCGAAAATTCATGAAATTGATGTTTCCGTTTATTTTGGTAAGTTCGGCTGCGATGATGAATGTAAAGCAGTTTTAATGTCAAGTATGCCATCGTACAACTCAGCATGCTGTTCTCTTTATCATACCTGGTTTTTTGATAAAAAAATATATTTTGAAATAAAACGTCAATAAAAACATCAAATACTTCAAAAGTATAGTTTTGTATATTGGCATTTTCCGTGTTCTTGGTGTGACATGAATACAACGATGAGGCAGATTTAGAGATAAAATTTAAGTAAATTTGATATTCAATTAGTTTATAAATATTATACTTTTGACCTATTCTATATTGTCGTGTAGTATCTGTGCATGTTTCAAATAGTGTGACCGAAATTTAACAATGTTGAAACTTGTAAAGAAATATTACTTTAAATGAATATTAACTCAATCTATTCCTTTCATGTAGAAGCAATTGTATGAAAGCATTATCCAAAACCGGAGAAAACACACTCGTACCGTCTGAAATCGCTTGGTTGTGATTGATTCACAAGGAAAAGCCCTACAAATAGTCAGAGAATTGAAACAACTTAATATTTGAGATGCACATTTGTTGACGAGAGAATATATATATATTTATAAAGCATTGGTTATGTTAACTGATAAAACATCTCTATGTCTACCCTAAATTGCATTGAATCTGATCCTTGAAGCTTTTGATACAAACCCTGAAATTGACAAGAAAAATAAGCAGCATGTAATCCAAAAAAAAGATGAATTAAAATTTCAAGAAAGAGCCGCAGGTATAATAGTTGGATGATATTCCTGTGTGAATATGATTTTTTGTGAAATAAATATTTGGGTCCGAAAGCATATTGCAAGTGTCTCAAACGATGAAGTCGTTTTCCTATTTTGGCATAGCTAATGACGACGCATGTCATTTGTCAAAGTATGTAAGAAAGCGCCCTAATCAATTCTTACATTGATTTGAAAACAAATGGATAATAATCAATAAATTTCAGAAACCATAAAACCATGGAATATCATAAAAGAGATAATTGTAAATCCTAACCAGTGTTCAGTATTAGATAAGGACCTGGTAACTACAGAAACAATAGAACAATTTTTCTCGTGGATTACAACATTTTCATATAGTCTGAAATTTATGAATATTCTTAGGTTTCATGATTTATAAGAGATCTAGAAAAAAAGTCATAATTCAATAATGATTGGTTTGAGTAGATTTCATAGCAGTTCAAGTTCATAGTACACTTCATTTACTGCATAAATAGAATATCGAATAGGGAGTTATTATTTTATTTTAGACTGTGAAGTTTAAGTATTCTTTAAACGGAATATTAGGCTTGCAGTTATATACATATAATGAAGTTGAAATAAGACGACATTTTAACAATATTTGTTTATGTTTATACTTTTATTCTTTTGTAAACTTGGTTGCTCGTTTGTGTTATTCTATATTTCGGTTTGCATCGTGAACCGTGTAAGTTGATGAGCGATTCGATCAACATCGTGAACATCGTGAAGCATACATTCAATGTTGCTATTTGGTGAACCACATTCCTTTGGATCACGTGCTCTGATTCGTTGCTAGGGATCTCCAAAATCTACCTCCAATCGATATTACAAATATTGACGCTTCAAACATGAGTGCTGAGATGGGAAATCCTAAAACCCATAATGCGGTTTGAAATGTGCTCAACAGATAATGCTCATGTAATCCACATATGATGACAAACATCATGGATCGGGGAATGTGAAAACATGAGACCCATTTTAAATTACAAAAAATAATTACAAAAATCAGTTGATGATCAGGAAAGTCTCCATGATATATTGACGAATAAAGTTCATATGTTAGTTAAGATAAATCTAAGATACAACTATACTTCGATTTACATAAAAGAAATATATTATTCTAATTCATGGGTGATCACAAACACCATCGGAGAATATGAAAACATGAGACCCCTTTTAATTTTATTCAGTTCAAATATAACCAAGTTACAATCTTATAAGAATAAATCAAATCAAAAAGAGTTGATAATTTAAGGAGACATCAGCTACATTATCAATGTGGTATGGCGAAATATTACGTTAACATTTCGCTGTCTAGTACTAAATTGAAACTCCAAGGCAAATATGATGTGTACATTAATTCGCAGAGTACCTGATGTTATCGCATTTCATTATAACTATTTCTTATGAGAGGGGAAGAAACACTAAATATAACCTATGATATGGCACCTTTGTTTCATTCCACTGAATGCGTTTTGAATTGTTTTAATTGAATTTTTCAAATTTATCATCATATATTAGATGTTTATAATTGTTGCACTACTTCAATCAAGCATACAACGTCAAGCCAGAAACAACCAATAAGCATAAATAAATATTCATGTCACTGTCCAAAAACAACCTCGCTTCGAATTATTTTCTGCACGTCCACGACATTGATGTTTCCGTTAATATTGGTAAGTTTGGCTCCGATAATAACTGTAAAGCAGTTTAAATCTCAATAAAGTATGCTGTCGTATATATCAGCATGTTGTTCTCTTCATCAAACATGATTTGATAAGGCACATTCGGAAATGAAACATCAATAAAAACAGTTCAAATTTTTCAAAATAATGCTGTTGTATATTTGCATTAACAGCGTCCTTTATGTGACCACTAATTCAATGCCTGCGCGGAGATAGGATAAATCGTAAGTAAGTTAAAGAAATTTAAATTCCAATAAATTATCAATGTCATAGATTTGATCTTATGTGACATGTCTCAAATCGTGTGACAGACATTTAACAATGTTTAAACATTTAAAGAAAGAAAATCTTAAAGGCAACAAGTAAATCATGATTTAATTTAATATCATGCACGTAGCGGAAATTGTATAAAAGCGTTATGCCAAAATATAGAAACCACATCCATATCGCTAGAAATAGTTTGGGTATGATGAATTCACATAGGAAAGTCCAAAGAATACTATGTGTATTGTTGTATGTGTTGCAACTGTATATTTATCATTATAATTGTGATGGAAATCGGGACATTTTTGATAAAATGACTGAGCTCCAAGATATAGGATTTGGTTTAATATATTCCGAAGGACGATTTCATTTATTTATACAATAGTTTATTATGTTTTGATTATCAAATAAATATCAAACGTCAAATACAAAGAATTATACAAGTACATAATTAAGCTCAAATCATTGGTACTTAGTTATACTCTTTATTTTGTCCGTTAAATTCTTACGATCTTAAAATAAATCTATCTAAATAGAAAACTCTGATTTCATTTTTTTCAACAAGCATTGCGAAATGATGTACCGTTACTTTAAGAAGAGTGTCACAACCGAACACCACATAAACAATGATGATCTATTAATTTTTTATACTATTATATTTCATACGTTACTTTCATTTTTTTTTTCTTTTTTTTTTCCAGGCCAGCACCTTGAGCGTGTTCGTGCATGACACCAAACACAATCACAACAGCTCACATGATGGCCGAGGACGAGCGTGATGAGCATGTTTGTGGATGACAAAGCGTTCATGAAAACCATAACACTAGCTCACATGATGGCCGAGGACGAACGTGAATAGCATGTTCGTGGATGACAAAGCGTTTGATAAAAACCATAACACAGGCTCACATGATGGCCGAGGACGAGCGTGATGAGCATGTTCGTGGATAACAAGGCGTTCATGAAGACCATAACACAGGCTCACATGATGGCCGAGGACGAGCGTGGTGAGCATGTTCGTAGATGACAAAGCGTTC
>LQRL01052095.1:0-10043 GCA_001703475.1 Hydroides elegans | reverse complement strand
TAACATATAGAAAAGTGTCGGACATGGCATTTTGAAAAAAACTCGACTGATTTTAATACCTGCGAAATTTTCGTAAACGAAAAGATCGCAGATAATAAATCTATGTAACAATTCGCTTATCCATGAGCATTTGTTTTTCTCTGAATTTCAGTCGATTTCTGACTCACATGTGCAGTGGTACGAGGCTCTAGTCATGCTCCTGCTTTACTGCCTCTACATCGTCGTCATGAAGTTAGTTTACCGTTGATAAGTTAAAAAGCAATAATAAAAAAATGTTTTGTTTGGAAAATAGTTATAATTTGACTTTTTTTTCTATTCATTCGTTCGAACCTTTATTTCTATGTTTAAAGCACTCTTTCAAATAGCATTTTAATAGATTTTAATTCACAGTTTTGATGGTATTTAAACTCTTATTTCAAAGCCTATTTTTATTCCTAAATATACCCAAACGGATATACCGTATATTTTCAGGTTTAATGTATCGATACAAGACTGGACTGTAGCACGAATTAAGATCTTTGGAGAGCCAGCTGAGGATCTGACCTCCATTCTTCAACCAAGTTCCGAAGTCAAATATTACAGTTCCAATGATTATGGTAAGTTTATGAATGCTTTATTGAAATATTGATTATAATTAATCCAATTCGGATACGACACGTCATTTAAAGCCTGATATTCTAATAATTATTCAAAATTTCATTGATAAACTTGAATCGACTAACTTCTAGTCGTCTGGATGACTTTGGCTACATATGGAATTACTTAAATCGCCTTTTCACGGCGAGTTAAACATTCAGGACAAAATAGCGTTATTTTTATCGTTTTATTGTCAATCGTTTCACGTTTTTAGACATATAGTTTTGCCGGAATTTATTTTGAAATTTATTTATCTTGCCAATAAATGAATACCACATTTTACAGAACCGTTTCAAAACGAAGTGGATCCCGTGAAAGGAGGAGGAAAAGAGCAGATTGAGTTGAAGAGAAAGTCAAAGCCAGTGGCCGTAGATGAATATGTTGCACTCAAGAAAACCCGGTGAATTTATACAGATATATGTGAACATTTGGTAAAAATGTAAATACTTGTGTATGCAATTTCCTCGACGGTGATCGATGTCAATATTTTATCATTTGAACTTACAACTATCCCACAAGCCAATAGCTAGCCTGTTATGCCAACTGTTATTAACCGAATTGAATAAAATAACTCTAAACCTTGGATATTCTTATTCGTCATATGATTCTGCATAGTAGAAAATTAAAATAAAATAAAAGAATGATGCATTTACCTACATTCTCTCTAGTATCATTTTGTCCATTTGAATAGTGATAACCATGAATGAACGAACAAATAATTTCATTTCTTGTTCAGATATTCCTTCGAGGACTCGTGTCTCCGCGTCATGATCCGTCACCGATACCATCCACTCACCCGCTTCCGCTCGGCCGGCCTCATTCTCATACTCGAGGTGAGTGAGGACCTCTGGTTACATATAAATGATTGTCTTATATAGTGTACAATGATATGATATTGGGTTACTGATTAGGTTGTTATTGATACGAATTCTCAATTTTTTTTTATAAAATAAGATAAATGTGAAGTGTAATTTTAAAAAAGGATTGTATCAGACTTTTGGTTGAATGGAACTTCGACCCTATTGTAATTCCTCCCTATGAAAGTGGTTTTACTAATCTAATAATCTTTTTCATCCTACTATAAATGCTATAGTGTGCCAAGCACCTATATATGGGTAAGCAAAATAAAATCCAACGTAAAGTTGCCCTATGTGTGCATCAGAAACAAATATCCAGGTATGAACTTTTTCAGCGACGAAAAATGATGCGAGACCCTCGCTTTATGAACGGCCATCCAACAAAGACTTTCAGTTGTGATAGCGATACATTGTCATATTCTAAAGCTGTCCAAAACGGGTAATATAGAGTGTTTTATAGTTTATAACGAAACTGTTGATACATATATGAAAATATTTTGTTTAGTTTTGTTGAGTGATCGTTGTACTTTAGATGGATACGTATAGAGTTATAAAACATGCATATATATATTTGAACCGTCAGCGTAACCAATGACAGAGCCTAGTAAATATAAAGCTCGAAATGACATGTTTTAAGTTAAAAGTCATATGCCCTTTAGCGTAACGCATTTAAAAAAAGCTAAAAACACGCACATTAACTGTATACTTATCTTTATAAACCTTACATTATATATTTTTAATCAGGGATATAGATGCGGAAGAGCCCGACCTGAGCGACGAGTGGAAACGCATTCCGTCGTCGAGCGAAGGTTTACTTCCGGTGCTCAAGTGGCTCCTCCTGACGCCCCTCAGCATCTGCTTGTACTACACCATTCCTGACTGCACCAAGAAACGGTAGGTCTATTTAATTTCCAAATTTGACTAGCGTAACCTGTTTATAACCAATTTTAATATAGATATCATTATATCGTGTGATTAAAATAATTACATCACTAGATTCAGAATTTTCTCGATGTTCATTGTTATTTAGATATTTCTTATCTTGTTGATATTGGAAATTTACATGTATTTGGATAGACAGTTTTCAAGCATAAATCAGCATTAGACCAAAATCCGTTCAGAATCTAACATATCTTAAGACGATCGGTTAATGTTAAGACAATCGGTTAATATAGTCAGTATGAACACTTTAAGTATGAACATGTTTTTTTTCAACACCTTTCATTCAAATAGATTCGTCGTAAGACCAGCTAGATAATATCACATGTCGGCCAAGATACCCGCCTGTTTACAAGATATTTATTACGGATAATTTGTTTCCTGTCCATGTTAATACATCTGGACCCAAATTCTCCGCTATAATCTTAACCTTAAACGTACAATTTTCCCCACCCTTTTACATTGGTTTTAAGGGTAAGGTTAAGCTTAAGTGGAGCGGAGAATATGGGTCCTGATTGCAGGGTATGAATGCAATCTATTTCTGAACATTTCCTTTATATTACAGCTGGGAAAACTGGTTCATGGTCACCTTCCTCCTCTCAATCGCCTGGATTGCCGTGTTTTCCTACCTGCTTGTCTGGATGGTGGCCATCTTGGGATTCACCCTGGGTATCCCTGACTCCATCATGGGAATCACCTTCCTGGCTGCGGGGACCAGTGTTCCCGACGCAATGGCGAGCGTTATGGTTGCACGGCAAGGTATGAGAAACCACACTGTTTGTCGCATGTATCATCAAGTTACTTAGTTGTAGACATGGATTGATGAAGTTGACAGTACGAACACTGCAAGTGAGTTTTAATCAAGAAAACAAGATACGATGCACATGGGGAACACATAAAAAGCCATGTTTAAATTCAAACGTAAAATAAGTTACATTTTTATTTCACATCCATTTATAGTTTATGAATTTTCATTTTATATGTAAACTATCATAATAATTGTATGTTTTTCAGTTTATTTTCATGCTTTCGTTTCGTTTAAGGTCAAGGTGACATGGCTGTGTCCAACACGCTAGGCAGTAACGTATTCGACATTTGCGTTTGCTTGGCTCTTCCCTGGCTCATCAAAACCGGCATTGTATCTCCAGGATCAACTGTACGCATCAATGATTTTATTTTACAGAAATTCTATACTTTTATATATTTAATCATATTTTATATGCAGTCAATAATATGCAACATTCATATCATCCCTGTAATATTGCTGGGCGACAAATTCGATTAGCTTAATCAAGTATATTTAGAGTTGCTTACAATTCAATTTAAATATGAATAGGCTCCGTTGACCATTTGAAAACATTTAAACATTTTATATAATTTAAAGTGAGTCATTTTTAATAGACATTCAAGAGATATTAAAAAGACTTCTTTTCATAAAGTGTAAAGAGCATAACTTATAAGGTTTTGGTTATATTTTGCAGACACCCATAAACAGCAATGGGATGGTATTTTCAGTTGTTCTATTATTCCTCACAGTCATTATAACGGTGAGCATCTTCTTTGACTCATAATATATTTAATCACATCGCTTGTAAAAATAGAATTAGAAGATTTGGTTTTTAATTGTGCATCTTTTTCCCAAATAAAACGGCTAAAGCAAAGAGGGAACTGGATATATCTATTGTCTTAGTTTAAACAATTGTGTGAATATTGCAATTTTTCTGCTTAAATTATTTTTAATATCAATTCAAATATCTAACGTTTTTTTGTGAGATGTTGGATATTCGAATATGTTTAATTAATTATATTTTCATCGATTTCCAGATAGGTTCCGTTCATCTCGGAGGTTGGCGATTGGACAAGAAACTTGGAGCAATATGTTTGGTCTCCTATGCAGTGTTTCTCGTTTTCTCCTGCATGATCGAATTCAACGTTTTCGGCTACGTCAATCCGCCCATGTGCCCAGTGCACCATTAATCATTTGAATGTAAGGGCCTGACCACACAAGCGTTTTTTTTCCTGATCTATGTTTATACAATCAAATTAACGTTAGTTATGGCATGTTATAATATAAAATCTTGTTGATTTATTGTTTGTTCGATTTGCGTGAGCTTCATTGTTACTCTTTGTGTTGTTATCATACTGAATGATGGATTTAGATTATCTAGCAGATGTGTAATATATACTTAAGGACAAAAAAGATGCACCATTTATTCAATTTGTATTTTTTAAATAAATCAATTTATGTCAGGCCAATTTTTCTGAAATTTGGCAGGTATATTTAAGTGTGTGTATGAAACCATACAGTGTGTTTATTTGTTCATACTCTCGATCAAAGTGTTAATACTCGATCAAATGTGATATATACTATTCTGGGCCCTGTGGTCATATATACGTTGTCTATGGCAGCGAAAACATGTCGCTGTATAGTATAACAAAGGGAAAAGTAGAGCCACGAACAAAAATTGGTGGCGACCTAAGATTAAAGCTCCCGCAATTTTCCTTAATCGAAAGGGAACGTGATATATGCATGTTTAAGGATGGAGCCTCACAAAATGCTGTTGCAAAGCATTTTAACGTCCGTCGGACAATAGTTTAACGTCTCGTGTGATGTTTAGAAGAAACAAGATTTACTCGCGATCGTCCGTATTCCGGTAAACCGCGAGTAACGACACCTAATCAGGATCGCGAAATTCGCCTCACACCCATTCAAAATAGGTTTGGAAATGTGTTACTGACAGCAGGGACGATTCATGGTCGGCATAATCAGAGGATAAGTGCCAGAACGGTTTTACGACGTTTGCTCGAAAATTATATTCGGCTACGAAAAGCCTTCGTTGGTCCCGTACGTGATAGCCCAAAACAGCGCTTAGGGCTCAAATGGGCCTAAAATCACACCGGAGCGTCCTGTTCTAATGAAGACTGAAACGATGTCGTGTTTAGCGACCACTCGCGATTTCTATTGTACCAAAATAACGCACCACGATTGGTTTACCGAAGACAGGGAGAGCGATATCATTACCCCTGCGTCCAGTAGATTGATGGTTTGTATACCTCAGTTTCAACCCAAAAGACGGATTACGTCGATGCCAAGACGAATAGGTTCACTGATCGTTAGATGAGGTACCCATACAAGCTACTTGCAATCATGAGTTAGTTAAGGTTTGGAAACGGGAAATCGGAAAATGCGGGGGTGTGTGATATTACGTCTATTTTAGATAAAGTTATCTATGACAAGAACATGAAATTTTGTCAGATCATTACAGACATAAAAGTTCATCTTGTGTGAAAATTTGAATAAAATCCATTCACTATTTAATTTTATATGAATTTTTACTTTTAATGGTGCAGAACTTTTGTCCTTAAGTATAGTTTGATTTGTAATCAAGTTATCATTGAAGTGAAATATGAAATAAAACTCATGATTACAAATGGTCTTTGTTCTTGTTTGCATAACAAGAAAATATACAACTCAAATAGGTGTGATCAGTATAAGTCAAAGAGAAAATATGTTCTTAATTGTATAACAATATATTCTTATAACTATATAAATTCACAAATTAATAAAGTGTAACATATAAATTCACAAATTAATATAGTGTAACAAATATATTTCTTCATCAAGCTAAGCACACACGAAATTGGAGTCATAGAAAGTTCATGTTCGTCATTATTCAAATTCAACTGTATTATTACATTATAACGAAATAGAAAATCTATATATTTTGTAACAAAAAAGTGGAATACGACACAACAAAGCCAAACAATATATAGAATACGTCTACACGTATAAATCAAAACAAACAACTTCAAGTTTCTTCGAAAATGGCTTTGGTGAATCCTTTGGTTCATGATATCTCAGAAACCCTTCGGTTTCACTGCTGAATATCGCGGTTTTACAATTTTCTTCACAGGCTTCGCTGTTGCCATGAAAATCTTGAAATTTTTGTCTGGATGTCCATGTCTCACCAGGAGATGGTTCCCACACAACAAAGCATGGCGAGGATAGGGCACTTCCACATTGAGGGGCAGAATACTTCCATCGACATGCATGATAAGCAATCGATGGTTCCACGTATCTGAAATGAGCAGGATCCCCTGTTTGTCGATGCCACAGAGACGTGGACATTGAAAGAGACCCTGGTCACCATAAACGAAAGTCAATCGACCGTCCAGATTATATTGGTGTATGGAATTTTGTCTCCATAATGCGATGAATATGTGTTGTGCTGTGACCTGGATTGTGTTGCTATCGCTGCTGTTGTAGCCCTCTAGTTGAACCACCTCTTTTAGTTTAAAGTCGATCTCCTTGGTGCTGTATTCAAGTATATGGACTCTCCCAGGGATGTATTCCAGGGCGTAGATATTTTGATTCAGTGCAACGATATCGGAAAACGACCCTTTTTGTATTATTCGGGGCACGGCTACACTTTCAGGGTCAATCAAGTACAAACCACCGCGTGTAGCGACTAGAACGCCAATATGGGACTCTAGCACCGCTAGACACTGGTTCTTTGCCCCCGGAATCTGTATGCTTTTGAGAGTCTCATTCTGGACCGACGTAATGACAATTTCGTTGCTATTCGGATTTGGGTGCCACAGATGGTCACCGATTTTCGTGAATGAATAGCTGCCATACCTTGAATCGCATGAATAAACCTCATTGAAGACAACCGCTCCGAAATTCGTATATGAACCCATTTTGTTTGCTTCCTCGGTTACATTAACCAGCCGGCCAATCGTTTTACCGGGCAATTCTGGAGTTGGTTTGAAAACGAGGTCCATAGGGTCGGTGTATTCGCTAATATCCGGAATTTTGGCAACATGCTGAGCTACTGCTACTACTCCAGATGATAACGACTGAAGCTGGTACATGTCTTTCGTTTGATCGAGTGTAAGGTTCACGATATCTAAGGTACTCTTCAAGTTCAGATTGTTCAATTCGAATGTGCGCATATATTGTTGCATACCATGGGTGTGTTTGTCCTTTGCAGATTTGAGCTGTTTCTTGATCGCATTATACTCCGCTTCTAATTTCTGTGTCGCGTGTTCATATGCTTGATCTATTCTCGTTTCTATGTTCCCATATCCTTGCATTATCTTCTCTCCTGCTGCAATGGACCGCTCAAAAACCATCGCTTGACTTTCAATCTTCGATTCAATGGTTCTCTTTCCCACCTGAGCAAGTCTGATAAACTCGGGCAAGACTGCTTCTAACTTTGCTATTTTGTGACCTTTATGCTTTGTCGCCTGGCACATTACACAAATGATCATCGTACACTTAAAACAGTACAACTTTGAGATCACAGTTGGATGAACGCCACAGAATACATGCCTGTCCACGAGAGACGAGTCGTTTTCTAGTGGCTCTCCGGAGTGTGTCTTGAACATGACAAATCTGTCATGGCGTTGCTTACATTGGTCACACAACGACTGCTTACACTCTTTACACCGCCAAACAGCTATGGACTCATCACATGTTTCACACATTTCGGGTTCTATATGTGCCTTCTTTAGAGTATCTAGAAGATCATCTACGAAATCCAGTTTGAAAACCTGTAAAAGATGAGAAGATGTAAAGCCGCGTTCACCCGAAATAACAGCGCGAAATAGTACATGTATGCTCTTTTCAGGTGACAAAATGGTATAACCTACAATTCAATTATAATTTATACAAATGTGGCTTTACGTTTTAGCGCATATTTGGTGATTTTGATCATTTCGGAGCGGATGAACGCGGCCTGAATGTTGTAATGTCGGTTTTTTTGCAGGTAAAAACTAAGCTTTTATAACACAAATCATTGATTGATGCCGCTAAAAGACATGCCATGAAAAAATGTTTGAGTACCTGTTCTTTGGACGCCAGTTTTCCACACGTCGGACATTCATAGACCACTCCATAAACGGCGTTTGGCTGGATATCAGTGGTTTTCCGCTGTGTTGCTTCGAAACACGAGCCACACAGGAAGTGGAAGCAAGGAAAGGCGGTGACACTGTGGATTTGCTGACGACATTTGGGACACTCAACCAGGGTTGGGATTTCGTTGTTTGTGTGTTGAGAGGAGTGGTCGATGTCTTGCGGCTCATCTGTAATTATTGTGAAATTAAAAATAATAGTAAAAATGTAAGTGCCTTCAAGTTACATAAATTGATATTTTCCGTACAGACAAATGAAAAAAAAAAGATTACACACGTTTTATCAACTATTTACACATATCAAAATAGGACCCTTACTATGTTCATCAAATAATTGTCAAATGGGTGTGTCTGAATTGATTAATATTAAATCTGAAAAATGTTAACAATGTTCAGCAGCGAAGCGTATTTGTTGTGTTCAATTTATACGAAAAGAAAATGATTATAATAGTTTAGATTAAATCTTATCCTCTTGATAATGGTTATTTATACCGTATTCAGCTGAATTTTCGACTTCAGTTTCACATTGCCCATTTGAATCATTCGCTACATCTTTTGATTCCATCTTGTTCTCTCCTGTCTCCTGCTGTGGATAGTTTGTGTTGTTTTCTGAAAATATATCTATAAGCATAGACGGAATATATGAAATTATGTTGCATTTGAAACTAGTTTAAAAGGTCGATGAGCAAAAATATATATACTATTAACGTGTTCATAAATATAAATAAACTCTCACAATATCCTTATTGTTTTGCTACAAACAGTGAGTTTGTTTCAGTCAATTTCAAATACGTTATCAGAATACGGAAGCATAAGTTAAAGTGATGTCTGCATATACATGTATATAAAAATGTTGATTCCTTTGGGTTTACCTTCACTTTTCTCCATTCGAATAGATGTGTCTTGCTGGATGTCGGTCCCAAGCGCCTCGTTTGCTACCTGTAGTAGTTGCTCCCCAAAATCAGCTCTTTCCTTGCTATTGACATCGTCAATACTTAACGAGGATGACATCTTTAAAATATGAAAATACGAAATGCGATATATGCATGTATTTGTATTCAAACGTGTTTACAGGGATAATAAGCTATAGTTGTATTACAACATATTCCATATATTTATATATCGGGTCAATGTTTCAATAGGATTTTGCAAAGTGAAACAAGAAAGCAATATGGTGAACCGGTTTGTTAAGTTGACAAATGCCATATTGCACATTATTATAACTTGTAATCCCAACTTCATTTCTTTACTTTTGCAAAAACAAAATGATAATAAACATACCTTCTCAAATAGGTCCAATAATTGTCCGGAACACTTCCGAATAAGATATACTGCGGAACTGTTTGTTAAAATATGGTAACCTTTCATGAAATAATTTATGAAACATTCTCTTTTCACACCATGGCAGTATATCCTAATTGGAAGTTGCTATCGACTTATGATATTAACCTGGATTCGATTGTATATCATATTGACGTCTCTTTTTTCAAATAAAGAGCACTTAAGTCAATATCGAACGTCTTTTTTTATGCATGTAAAAACTGTCAATTCCCAAGCGTAACATGCTATCAAACGTCAGTATTTCGGTTAAGAGATTTTTTTGTAAAATATGTCTGTCAAGGCTTTCACCCACCCCGATGTATGAACCGCGGTTCCGCAGGTGGGGGGGGGGGGGGGGGGGGGGGGGGGGGGGGG
>LQRL01052088.1:9375-26481 GCA_001703475.1 Hydroides elegans | reverse complement strand
CTACATGTATATAGAAACTCGGTCCAAAAGGATTCGCACAAAGAATCTATATAGACTCTTTGGGACTCATTTCATCAATATTAAATGTAATGTGTATTTTATAAATACTTAAGTAAAAAAATGCAATTGGACTATAACATAAAATTGCGTGCAATAAATATGGCAAAGTTTAGAAGGCTATCTAATAAAGAAACATTCAAATTAATAGAACTTGTGCAACAAAATACACCAATTTATGATAGTCTATATGCTCGGAAAACTACAAGGATAGAGTTCTGCTCGGAAACATGTTCGATAAGATTGCCAGGCAATTGGAAAGAAACAGAATGACATGTAAACTGAAAATATATTTATTATTCAATATCTATCGAATCAGTGAATTTATGTTGTATTCGACGCATACAGAACATTTCAATATGAATCTTTATGGTCGCAATTACGTTGTTTCTACGTCCTTGAGAAAAAGGACGTTCGAAAAACGTTCAGGTGACTTATGGAAACGTCCTTCAGATGTTGAGCAAAGCCCTTCTAAATAGGTAACTACAAACTAAAGTTAAAATGATTTTTGTATAATTTATTCACACTCAGTAGGTTCAAAATGTTCAAAATATGAATTTTCTTGGCACGTAGATAAAAGGCCGCACAAAGTAATTTACGGAGTTTATTTCGAATTCTTATCAATGCTGCTACAACAGATCTTGAAATCATTTTACGTCTAGTTTCAATTTTAAAAAGGCAGAATGAATCAACGTGCTTTCAATGCGATATGCATTTGAAAAGGGTGTACTCAAATCATAACAAAGTATATTTCCGAGTTAAAGTTTTCAATAATTAGATCAATGAATATATATATTTATTATCTGCAATCTTTTCGTTTACGAAAATATGCAGGTATTGCGATCACTCGATGTTTTAGGGAAAATTGCACCACCCTTCCCGTGATCCCTTTTTCGGTGTATTAAAGGTCAAAAACACCGTGAAATACTTATAATTATATAAAATACATGTCAGACATGGTGCATAGGTAGTTTAGAATACGATTTACTATATCATATAGGTATTATTTATCTAAAAACAGAGCCAACTCTTGCTAGGAAAGGCCTTTTTAATCGCCTCACTGAAAAACACTGTAGTTACGTCACTGACGTCATACGATCAATAACTGGACAGGCATTTGTGCAAGAGCAGCTCTCGCTATAAAAGCATTTTGACACATAATCAATACTCAAAGCATGCAGTACCTAAAATCATATAACTGACTTTTGAATAGTTATAGTAATATCTTGGTATGATATATTTGATTTAAATTCAAACTATTGCGCACTTGGATAAGGGTTTGAACTAATATAGTAGTTATGTGCCTTATTAGGTATACAAACCTTTTTCCAGATTAGTTGAAATATTAAACATAACATAATTTGACTCTATATAGTATATTCATATTTTTGAAATAAATGATAGCTTATTGAGAAGAGTCTATATGAATATAAATAGTCATATGTATAATAGAAAAAGATTGTAGATAGTTGTGCTTTTAATGAGCACCTTCCATCTAGTTGATGTTACTGTTACTCTGGTTAGATAACATGGATGATATAAGATATATAAATCATGATGAAAATTATACTATTTCTATCGAGAATAGGCTTCCATCCAATTTGATATCGCATAAAACATTTCGCCGGTGCGTGAACAGTCATATCGCATAACGCAGACACCTTAGGAAATCGCCAAATCTGCCTGTCCGTACCTTTACCTTTACATGTAAACTCATCTGTTGATAAGTTAGAAATATGAACCCACTTTCTTTTTTATCCAGCAAAGATTATATTTATGATATTTATTGTTTTATTTTAAAATATATCCGTACTGACTAGGTTTAAGTCAATATTTATATATCAATGAATAAGTTATATCCAACGTTATCCGATACTTCGACGTGCAAGGAATATCACTAACGAATTTTGAACTTTCATCATAGTAAATTCGATTATATTCTATAAAGCGTGTTTTTATTAGTTTCTCGTCTGTATAGACATGTTAAATCCTGAAATTGCCTGGAATTTTACCATTTTACCTTGACGTCAATCGCCTAAGTGAGTTTCCATTTTTTTTACTCTCTCCCTGTTTTCAGACAATGACAGCCGCCCCTATAATCCAGCACCTTTCATCGGTGAAAACCATGTAATAACTACTCTCCCGAGAAAGAGTCATGATCCGCGAATGATTCCAGCTAGAGAAGATATCCTTGGTTATAGAAGCGCTGCCAATTTGCCCCAACCTCCTGTAGAAGTTCGCCTGTACAAGCCTTAAGTAAGACTGATCAAAGAGCGTCTTTGTCACACAGAGTGGAGGGAGACCCATGGGCACATTACGCCTTAGAATTTCTCCCCGCTGTAAACACCATCTGCGTCCACTGTCGTCTGCTTAAAATGTATAGAGCCCCGGCATCCCACTTTTTTTCTCTCAATGGCAGGGTTTTTGTGCCTTAATGGCAAAAAGTGCACTTTGTTGAGTATAAGCATTAATGTGCGTTAACAGCAATAACAAGTGAGAAAATAAGTAAAACACGAAGTGTCATTTCTTAAATACACATGAATATTCACAGTCTTTTTAAAAATGTTTATCCAAATGCTTGTAAAGTAACATTAGTTTTCAATACTTCCAGAGTTTCAATCATCAGTGAGCAGTTCTTACTTAATACTAAATACAATATCTATGTTGACGTTCATGTGTAATTATATCGATGTTCATGGCTAAAAATGTGAGCGTCTAATTAAAGGCAGCAGTCTAGATATGTACAATCGATATGAAACTAATTACTCAAAATTTACCTCGTTTCGATTTTTACATCACAATGTAAGCAAAGGCCACTCTCTCTCTCGTTAAAGGCTTATTTCACTATGTACCTAGACCGAGTAAATCACTCATTTTGCCCGGCCCTTCCACATAAACATGTGCCATGAAGGGTCCCATCTCTAGTGCTCTTCTCTGTCTCATTGATTTTGTTGACACTAGGCAGATTGGTCCTCTGGTAGGAACAGGGGCAACTTAGGGGGACCTGTTAGGAAACCACCTCATCAAGAACTTGGCTACTATCTTTAAGGTTTTTGTATGGTCATGTTTATCAATTTGTCAACTTTGTTTTTTCAAATGATAAACATGATAAATGTGTCTTTGTTTGAGTATTCATACATTCAAGGTGCTATTATTGCAGCAACAACTACAACCATAACAAACAATAATTAAGGCGAATTTTGACATTTAAACTAATAAAATCAAAGGGGGCGGTACAACATTTTGATGCAATGTTAAGTCCACATAACATGATTCGAGGTTATGGCTTGGGGATATGTTCATGTTGATAACTATTACCTATAATGTGTAAGAAACTCTTAATATGGATCTTATCTAACCCTTAAATTGACATTTAGTGTAATATTGTGCTGTCGACATATTGACATATGTTTCCAAAATTGTCGACATTTTGACCGTCGACGTTTTGATCGTCGACATTTTGACCGGATACCGTGTATAGCGCAATGTTTTTTTTTGTGTAAATTAAGGTAGTGTTTGTGTTAAATTACTTTTCAATTTTCCTGGTTTAATTTTTTTTTTGGCATTTGACAATATACACTTTTTGTATAAGATAAAACTTATACTGAGAATTTAAAGACTTAACAATGTACCACTTCATTGCAGGAACTTATAACAGGTGAACCCAACGAACGACTTTTATAATTTGTTTTATTATAACTCCTTTAGCTCTGAAACGAACTCATTTGCTTTAAATTATGAAACATTATTCTTTAAGGTAAAAAAGTTGATTGCTTGTTTGCCAGCCAGGAAAGCCCGAAACTCGTTGCCAGCGAAACGTTGGCAGCAAGAAAAGATACGGTTCAATATTTCATGCCCCTCCGAAAGTTCCCTAAAATGAGTATATTTCCATGTTTCAAAGCAAATTTGCTGGTCACTCAGTGTATTTCATGTAAAAATCATTCTTTTAAAGTATTTATTTAAACTAAAGTAAAAATAAAATTGTCTTTTCAGTTCTATTTTGTGAAAATTAGTGCAAGGAAGAGTACCAAACAGAATAGATTTGTCACAGAATAAATCGCTGGACACTCCTGCTATAACGTTTAAACGAGTCACATGGTCAGTTTCATTACTTTTATTCTAATATAAAAAGTATGTGTATGTCTTTTAAACCTTTATTTTCAAAGTGACAATCATATTAGAAAAAAAGTTTATTTCATACATTTGCATGAAAATCATAGGCAGTGTTATAATGGTGCGCACATCCATTTAGTTAAGGGCACACTCCAAAAGGGAATTCTCATTAAACCATGACAACTGTAATCTGTCATGTAATTGTTGTCAAACATCATAGGTAAGTATAATTGCATTAAATGATATCAGGATTTCTATGAATCTGTATTATACTTACATAATCAGAATAAATGTTAGTAACTCGTGGTATGAAATTAATCATAAAACCTCAAAGTGTCTGTGTCGCTGCAAGGTAGTTGACATTTCAATATGACTTCTTCATAAAAATGCAAATTTGTGATTTCACACAAGGTTTTCTATTTTAAAGGATATAATTCTATATGCACCTGCAACATAAACAATTTAAGCTCGAATCTAAATAGTAACTGAGCGATAACTGTTTATTGTATTGTCACAGATATATATATTATATATTTATGATAAAACTAACTTTGCCTGTTTTATATTAGAAGGGCATTCCACGGCACATGTTTCAAAAAGTTGTTAAATCACCTTAAACCACCTTTACGAAGGCGAACAACAACAAAATACTCCTTTTAGAACATTAACAGTTTGCAAAAAGGTGTTCATTTTTTCCAATCCAGCTGAGCTGTTCCTCTTTTTATGGCCAGTTTGAAGCAAAAAAGGGACACCTTTTGTAATAATTTAAGTATTGAATATAACAAAATCACCTATCGTTAATAACAGATAAAAGGTTATAAGACAATTTCAAGCAATTACCCTCGATCTGTAATGAATTATTCTCATTAATTATTACAAATTAAAGAAATTATCACAAAAGTGTTCCTCGAACTGCTTAAATCTCCAAGCTAGAACGAATTTCCTTAAAATCTCCAAGCCAGCTGGGATTCGCTGGGGGAACAGTTTTTGTGAGGAACAGCTCATGAGGTACTCTTCATATTATTAAATATAAGAATACAATCCACTCTTAACCTCCACCTTTGAAATTCTAAATACTTGTTAGTTGAATATTCATTTTAAAACATTCAAATCATCCACAAAATAGTTTGCTATTGTATTTGATAGAGAGCCGAAAATCGGCATATGAAATAATCACAAATATAAAAAGGTACATCATCCTGCAATGGTGTGAAAAAAACTAATGTGTGAAAACATACACCCCACTAGGCAAGGGTCGTCCATAGTACGTCGCTTTCGGACGCGACGTTGAGAGGACGACCTACTTTGGGCCTGTATGAAAGTTTTCCGGACGTCCTTTTACGTCCCGTCGTCCGTAGAACGACATTCGTACGTCAGATTCGGACGCGACGTCGTTGCAATGTCTTTTCTTCGTCCGCGATTCATAAGGACGTCCGAAACTTTCATACGGGCCCAAAGTAGAGCGTCCGCTTAACGTCCGTGGACGTCTTTCCGAGTGGTACGCTAATAGACGCTCATAAAAAAGAAGAAGACTATCTAAATTATATATGCACAAATTGTCCTTGTGATCCATTGAGTTTGGTTTTTAATGCTTGAAATGGTTAAATTTATTTTTTGGTTCATCAAACTAATATTTGTTATTGATATAAGGTCATAATATTGCTTTTCAGTCAGTTTTACATGTTATAATTTACATCACTTGCTCAAACGACATTCGACATCAAAAAGCTGTTCATTAGAAGTTGATTATATGAAATCGAAAAGGTTACTCGTCATAGTTCAACCCATACATGAACAAAGTATACGTTGTCCTTTGGCTTAGGCCATATGTATTAGCTTTTATTTTGTTTCTGAGTATACTCTTAAATGTCGCAGTTTAAACTCTCAGATATTATTTGTCTTAGTTGTCTTTTTTTATTCTGAACAATATCAAATGCATGGCTGTTTCACTCATAGTAGTTCTTGTATGATATGCTTGTTCTTCCTCTATTTTTTCCGTAGAAGGTATCCTTTGGTATCCGACCGTTGTCTGTACATTGCACATGACCTAACCAGCTTAGTCGATTCTATTTGAAGATGATGAAAAATTTGATATTAAATGCATGGTATGCGTCATGATCAACCATCTAAATACAGTTGCATTCCATTTCCTATGGTTTGACTCAATCTAGAATATTTCCATGACATGAACGGAAGTTCTGGCTTGGTTAATAGTGTTTTACTAACTTGTTTCTGCCCCTACTGTAGGACGTTTACCAACTATCATACTGGATCCGTTGATATGACTTAACAAAGAAGCTATAATATCCTATTTTGCCATACTGAAACATTCATTCCCTACTTTCACGTGGTCTCGATCGAAGGTTATCCAAACGTGCCAGGGCCTATGTGTGCGGAGTTTACATTACGTTTTAATCAACCGGTCTCAATCATTAGATAACAAGCAGGTCTTAGTTTGATATACCTTTGGTTTTCCTGGGTATTAAATCTAAAATTAAAGATAAATAGTATAAATTAAATATAAGAGCAGTTTATAAGACAGGAAAAGTCATGGTATATCATCGCAATAAAAAGTATCACAATAGAGTCGAAAAGCAATGAGATAAGTGAACTAAAATTTCAAGCTCAAAAGATATAAAATTTGTTGACGAAATTGTAATTTTAACACCGTATCAAGGTATTGAGACATGCAATTAAACCCTTACAGGCAGTTAAAAAAATAGGGCACTTCATTATTTTACTGGGTTAAAATATTTTAGTCTGAAACGGTATTGACATAAAGGTATGTTAGACATTTATGTGAAGCACTCGTTGTGTTTGGTATTTTCTGCTATCGTGTTTGTAAACAAGACACATTAGAAAACTGAAAAATGTATTTTTTGGACATATGATTTGACCAGATTTTAGTTAGTTGAGACTCATCACATTAAAGCAGTTGTTTTCTAATAGCTATGCATGAATCCATCCATTGCGCTGGCATTACTATAATGATAATCGGGTTCATATTATTATTTTGCATGGTAGAGCATGCCAAAATGTGTGCCTAAGTCTAGGATTGCTATTGTTGTTTTTTTGTTCGTTATTTAAGGAGATTTGTATGAAAGAGTAGGATTTACAAATAAAAACCTTCGGTTTATACATGCATTAAAGAGATAACAAATACTTTTTAAATGTAATAAGTTGTTTTCATTCTAATATCATAACTTCTCACTGCTTTATTTCTGACTCAATCGAGCATATTCACATAGGAATTTATTCTCAGACATCGCATTGCGGATGTATTAAGTCTTCTGCTATCTTCAGAATTGATTGTACGTACCTCGGTGTCGATATTGGCAGTGTTGTCATATTTGTATCTTATGAAGTCTGTACTATTATACCTAGTAACACAAACTCTTTGACCGTTTAAACTTTGCTGCTATCATCTATAACGGCTTGGTCACTTGGTTATATGATATTTAATTTCGCAACATTCATCTCCTTGCACCATTTCTTTGATGTTGATCCAAACTGCTCGGTACCTGCCTTAAGAGTTTAAGACTATCATATCATAGTATAAGATTGTCTAAATAACTTATATTGTTAGATATGGTATTGATTTGAGAAAGTATTAGAATTTGGTCGCTCAGTTACTTTCTTCCTTCATCAACAATTTGAAGAAACTGTATAATAGTCCTGAGAATATTAACAATGTGATAATATCTCAATATAAATGGTCAGGGGCATCTTTCATTGTGTCGAATGCGTGCTTGAAATCTATGAAATTTATATACAATTGGACTCTGTGTTATTTCATCTATTATATGAGCTGTGAACATACGATGATGACATAATATATTTATCAACTTGGAATTTTTCGGATGCAAAATATGTCTCTTGTAGAGACGGATGTCCGAATCATGTCTACTATATTAATGTTGGTGTCCGAGGTAATGTTGGTATTTTTGTTCGAAACATGGATTTCAAAACAATACCTTGCCTCTTAGTTGGTGGCTCTAAAATGCGAACTGTCCTTTTTAAAATTGAAATACGATACAACTGTTTCTAAGAGGGATATCTTTAATAGTTATACTCATATCCTCAAAAAATAATAAACACATATGAAGAGTACTTTACGAGCTGTTCCTCACAAAAGGTGTTCCCCTGCAAATCCCAGCTGGCTTTGAAATTTTCGGGAAATTCGTTCTAGCTTAGATATTTCAGCAACCTCAGGAACACCTTTTTTGATGATTTATTTATTTTGTCATAATTAATTAGAATAACTAATTGCAAATTGATCGTTATTGCTTTCAATTGTATTTTTACCTCTTGTTTGTAATTAATGATATGAGATTAAGTTATATTCAACAGTTTCATTATTAAGGTGTTCCTTTTCTGCTCCAAGCTGGCTAAAAAAAGGAGGAACAGCTCAGCTGGCTTGGAAAAAATTAACACCTTTTTGCAAAATGTTAATTTTCAAAAACGAGAATGTTCTTGTTGTGTGTCTTAGTAAAGTTGTTTTCATGTGATTTAACAACTTTTTGAACTATGTGTCGTGGGGTGTCCTCCACATATGATCGACATATGGGTAACCTGGATTTATCGCCTATCCCGAAAAAACTTTAAAATTATTTATTGTGGGCTTTAATAATCATGTTTAAGCTCAGTTAATATCATTTCTGTTCAAATTTTAACAACAACAAAAATAAAATGTTTATTATATCAAGTTTGAGAGTTGTATTAAAAAAAAAACATTTTAACAAGGACACGATTCTCGATGTTATATTCATGAATACATCTACTTTTCTAAGAGAAGAGAGTGAGAAAAACAGTTAACAATAAATTAGTACTACCCGTTATTCTTAAATATACATACGCGTTTGATAAACAAAAACTATTATTTATCAAGATTAAATAAATTACATTTATTTTTATTATATAATTTAAGTAACCATACAATTTGCAAAAGATGATAACAGATAACAAAAATCTGGGCAAACAACTGAAATTATCACCTGAACTATTTGTTGTATGCGCAGGGCTACTTTGTTTATGTGCTGAGTGACTCGACGTCGCCAGGATCGTTCTCGTTAAAACTTTTTAATAAATATTGAATTACAATGTTTTGAGATAATAATCATTATTACCAGATCAACAAGATAAACATTTACAAATCTCTGATTAGATTGTGCTATTTACAAATATAAAACAAACATGCAGAATTGTTATAATGTTGGTAAAAATGATGTGGATGGAAGACTAACCAATAAACACATCAAAACCCTTTCATTTCTCCAAGAAATTGTTGAGGAAAATAAGAAGTTAAAGGCCAGGATACAAGAATTAGAGGTATATCTGAGTCCCGATCAAGTGTTACGGCCCCAACCCTAAAGGCTACCCAAAATGGGACCCTGGAGTTTAGGTGTCCATTAGTACAACTTGTATGTCCATATTCAATTCAATTCAAATATTTTATTTAAACTTTCTTTAACTCAATACATTTACAATTATATATATATTGTATAATAAGTAACAATAAAGTAACAATAAAAGAACAATAAAAAATAATAAAACAAAAAAAAAACAGCAACAATAAAAAAGACGTTACAAAAAGTAACAACCAATATACAATATACAAGGGAAGCTATATGTATTTTGACTGTATATGGAAATGGAACAACTTTCAAAGTTCATATTTTACAACTTCTACTTTATATTCAAAGTTCATATTTTCACAGTAAAATAATATACATATATACTATATTGTGAACGAAAAACAAAAGCAAAATTATTAACGATGTCATAGAAATCAAGGTTTACATTTGTTCTATTTCCATATCCAGTGTCATATTATTATCGCTCCCCTTGTAATCGAGATAAGAACATGTTAAAACCAAAACGCTAAAGTTTAAAGGGCAAGGTAAGAAGTAAAATATTTTTCGAGTACCCGCCCTTTCTATACCGTAATACTTACAATAATAAAATATACATTATATGTCATCACTCTGTAAAGTTTCTTGTACCATACTCATACTCGTAGTAATGTGAGTAGTAACATCCGCGCGCGAAAGAGATTATTTACCGAAAGTTGCGATTTGTTTAAACATAAGCTTGTATGGGTCGACCTTTTGTAGAAAGAGTGGTAGGAACTTGATATAATATAGGGAGTTATGAAAAAAGTCAAGTTGTTTTGGATGGCCCTAAGATGGTTAACCTATGTATGTAAAATCGACAAAAATGCCAAGATCGCGATTTAAAGGGAAATGGGGTTGTACGGGCCTTGAACGGAAGGTCTTGTCGTAGAGATTTTGATAGTCTCTAGCTAATACCTATTATATTCAAATGTACCTTTAAATATTCAAAACGGAATCAAGCCAACAATCGATCATATTATACTAATATAAGAATCAAATAATTTGCAAAGTGTGACACACCCTCCTTTGGTAGTCTTAGTTATTTAACGATATATGGACTTTCATTTGATATCTTAAATCGTATATTTACAAGTGGCAGCATTTTTGTTTAAAAAATATAATGTCATTCTATTCGCCTTTTGTCAAATAATAGGATAGCAAAGAAAAATATAAGCTCACGGTGTTTAGAATTATTATTTTTTTTACAAATCCAATTCTCCATGTCAAAATGATTATGTAAATCAAGGGGGTGTTTTACCTACCGATGTGTTTTATCCTCCGAAAATAAAAAACATTTTATATTTAATGCAATGATAGTTTCGTTTATATATCTATTGTTTTAAACAGGAACATTGTTCAGAATGTGGCGACCTACACGATATAGCGAAGAATGCCAAGGAGCGCATCGCACAGATCCAACAGCAGTACTTAACGCGCGCCGACGAAATCAACGCCATGCTGCTGGAGAAACATAAATTAGAGGTTAGTATTAAAAAATAAACTTAATTCTAGATATTCTCACACTATAAACTCGAGGAAGTAATAAATAATAACTGAATTATCAAGGGTTATGTGGTATTTAATCGTAATTGGTATGTTTTGATTATTCTAGAATATGGATAACACGACTTTCTATTACTATATAACATATGGAAGTTAAAATCTTTATTCGAATTCATGCATGTAATTTTATTTGCAGTTTGCTGATTTTTGGTGCCACCAAAATAAATGAATGCAAGAACTAACGACAGATTTATTGTGCATTTTTCATATAAATGGTAGATTCAAGGTTTTAAATGTTGTGATTTAGTGAGGATATATAGCCGCGTAAATAGCAATCTCAACCAATGATTAAAGGTTGTATTTTAAAACTATAAGAATCTTTCTGCATGTTTGAATCTGCTTATTTACCACACTGTTATGTAGCTTGAAGGGACATTCACAACCTTAATTTTGCGTGCCAATCATCCTTAAGATAGCTCACAACACTTTGATGGAGAGCACAATTTGCTGTGACCAGATACATGTATATGATTGCGCTTTGAAAGCTGAGGGTTATGGTATCACTTTGATGTTAGAGCTCGACGCTAAATGTTTCAATAAGTCGAAATATGATATTTCAACCAGCTCCAAAATAGTGCAACTATTCTGCATTATATGATATATGATGATATATCTGCTTTTATAATCAAATGCGCATGATTTAAGCGTGCACTTTGTTTTCAAAATTGGGTGAATAACGATTATGCTTCTTGAATCCGAAATATTGAGACCAATCACCGAATGTACTAAATATAATTAATGTACCATGCTATGGCACATGGGTGTTGATGGCTGGCGGTCGTGTTTCACTTTTGACACCGTCACTACATCCTATGCAATTTATTCCATGTCCTTGGACTGGACAAACGAATAAGCAGGGGACGTGAGTTGATAAGGCGACCAATCCAGCCATTTTCCTGTCGCCTCAGTGCACTTGTAATGCAATAGGGTCCAATTTGCATATTATTACAACTAATCTCGCGTGAGTTGTTAGCAATCTCGTAAACGAAGCGTCTATCCATAAAAGCCCGTTGCTGATAGAGTAGGTGATGGTTAGTGGGTGTCGGTAATAAAGCCTCAATATATTCATTCCTCCTACGAAGATGAGTTCAATAGTTATCGTTACGGTTAATGTTTAAAGCACCGATTCAATCCATGCCTGACTTTTTGCATGCGATGGTGATATATGCCAGCTGATGTCACACATTGACAATAATCATGGATTTTTCGAATATGTTTTGTCACGCACGAATGTCATTAAATGTGGATCTATCGGACATTTTAACGTAAGCATTACGCGGCCAGTCAACTTTCTCCCAAACCTCCCAATTACTGTTTTAAAAATCGGTATTATCAATCGAACTAATCAATCTAACTATTAGTATTTGCTTCGTACTCCTATTGTTGGTTGTCATGTGTTGTTATGTTGCCAGAGGTAGCAATTCGGCGACACTTATGGGAACCCATGAAGCGTGCGTAAAAGTGCGGTCTTATTTCCGGTTCTTGCACTAAATGATCGCTAGGTGACACTGCGGTCACAAGTGCGAATATCCGTAAAGGGGAAGGCTAATGCCTATCGAGGAAGCAACCGTTGACGTTCGCCCCGTACCAAGTGCATAGATAACAGATACAAAGTTGGCTTCAAAGTTGATGCATACGTATAGGAAACCTTGATGTGAGAGATACTGGGAAGTATAATACTATTACTCGAACTGTATATGCTATGTCACATGGTAGCGATTCACAACAGCGAAATTATCAGAAAAAATCATACATTAACACTTAGGAGAGCCCTACCCAACGGAATGGTTATGATCCGTGTCACTTTAAATGGTTCCATGTGCGTTGGTTTGGCATATCCTAAATGCGTCCAGGATATAGCACAATTCATTAATGTTAATTGTTATATTTTCACACAAACGACTAAATTGATATAGGAACCAATTTATTTAACTCTTTATCAAATAAGCCATTCATCCTTTCAATAATAATTTCTCACCATTTTATTTTTACGACACTACGTGCGTCATAGCAATGCTCAACTCAAATAACAATTGATCATCTGTTAATTGAAATGCAATCATAACATCCATAAATACACCAAACCCAACGCTACTGTTCCCCCTTTTCCATTCATGCTTGACACGGTGGCTCACGGGGTAAAATATTAGCTCACCATTAGCGTTTGTTTTAGCGTCGTTTATTATTCGATGCTGTCGGCCATGATATGTTGAGTTGGCGTGACGCGGACCCGTTGCACGCAAATGCGACCTTCGTTATGAGATGATTAAATAAATATTTGCGCCAAGAATCGTCGCTCTTTTGGTGTTGTTGTTGTGTTGGTGCAGGGGCTTTTAATTACTCGGTGATCGTGTGAACTGCGATGACGACGCATCAAAGTTGGGCTCAGTGCCATGGAATGACAGGTGCGATCATGTGTGATTAGAATCGTGTGAAATGAAGTGGGGAGCAAATTTATTGCAAAAGCATACAAACAATTTGAATTTTAATTGAACTATTGAGATTTAAGTATTCTAAAATTCAAAAATATAGCACGGAAAACCGGATAGAAGAATAACACCTACATGTAGTTACCATCCCAATTTGCTATCCCGGCTGTATCGGGTACCAACTTTCAATTTCAGAATTTTAAAAAAATACTACTACTAGTACTATTATAAATAACAATTAAATCGACGTTTGTATAATCGCGGGTATCGCGAGCGCTATAAACACGCGACCATGAACACGACCGCTAAGGTGTTCGGGTGTAATACATGTTTGTTGAAAGAGGAAAACCGTAAATTCATCGTTTCCCTACCTTCCTGAAATTGCCCTTTCCAGGGTTATATTGCCATACATCCATGATTTATATCAAAGATCCGTGTTCTATTCATATTATTGCAGTGAAACTCCCATATGACTTGTTGTGAAGAACTTTAGATAATCAAATAAGAAATTAGCTTTTTAACCCTTGAGAATAGCATATCAAGAGAAATATGTTGAGGCGAAAAATGTGCCCTGCCGCATCACATGACATGGTCATTTGTTTCGATTTTCTGTTTTTATTTTGTCGCTCTTCGTTTTTTATGCAAAGGTTGTTTTTTTCTTCCTGTAAGCTTAATTATCTAGAATTTATTAGGATTCGTACCGGAGCAAAAATGAATTCCACGATGGTTTTATTATATAAGAAGAATGAAAATGGCTTGACAACGACTAAAGAACTTTCTTATACGCCAGCCAAATTAAGGTTTTGACAAATAATTCCATACTTGTTTAGAATCCAGCCACTGGATATGCGCTTGATGTTTTCGAATCAAGCTTCCGCATCCTAGTCGATCTGGACGAGAAGTCATGATTGGAAGGATTTAGGTCCTGTCAAAATATAATGAGAAATCTTGTTACATGGGGAACAGACACAGAAAGATGCGCATCTGATCCTATGACTTCCTTCACCAAATTTATTCCGGGAGTAACGGCTTATAGGGATTTCTCTTCATATATCTGTAAACCAATTTGGCTTTCCGCTGATTTGAGAATGATGTTTTGAGACAGGAGACGGCAGAACTCTCTATTTTTAGAACTTGTATATTGTTGTTTTTACCGTTGTTCTATCCCGTAAGTTTTTTTTACAACAATAGTACATTAAAAGTAATGAGCAATACAAGCATATTCGCACTCATCCTCCATTTGTCTCCAGTTCCAAATGGTTGCCTTTGTGTGAAATTCGGTGACCAGTGCCTCGTCTTGGGTTACACACAGTGTATGCCTGAGTAAGCACAGTGATCACTCACAATAAAGTGCTGCATTGAGAAAGGGGATAGCTCCGCGCAGTCCATAATAATCAAAGGGTACGCATGATGCAGGGCTTGGGATGTTTATGATTGGGGGTGAACATGGGCCACACAAATCAAGCTTGAGTGCCCATCAATCATTGTAGGAATTTCGGTTTCAATTTTGGTGAGCACGAGTGCGGTCAACCCGTGTATTCTCCCTCCCTCCCTCCCTGTACTGCTCTTTCCTTCCGTCAATCGCCATAAAAGGTTTGCTGCAATAATGCAATAAAATCGGACATGGGTCATTGTTCAATTGCTCGTCATAAAAAATAAACTCGAAGCGGGTGGACAGAGGACAATTTTCTTTTCAAAGATTATTAGAAATACACTGTATCCTAAGGTACATAGTGGTGAGCATGTTCTCAAGCACACTGACGCGAACGTTTTGGATCATGCAAATCTGTTCTTTATGTAAGTTACTAGGTAAAATATGATTCCTACACAAAACTTGAAATGTCTTCAATCGCATGGTACTTCCCTATATACAATATACCACTTCTTCTGGTTGCTTCATTTTTAGAACCGGTAACTGTTCATTTGTCCGAAGGTTCATCTGTCCGAAGGTTCATCTGTCCGAAGGTTCATCTGTCCGAAGGTTCATCTGTCCGAAGGTTCACATGTCCGAAGGTTCATCTGTCCGAAGGTTCATCTGTCCGAAGTTTCACTTGTCCGATTTATATTTTAAAAAATACTAAGATTTTTTGTCTTATAATACCCCTCCACTCCGGCGCCTATAACTTACTCCCCTCACTACATGTCTACGCTTTAACTGGTTTATTTTTTATTGAAATAGCAACTTTAACAAATAAAGATAGGTGTAAATTTATTTGTGTGAGAAACAGTTGAAATCCTTGTTTAGAACAAACAATACTGAAGGGCACTCCACGACATATTTTTCAAAAAGTTGTAAAATCGACTTAGAACAACATAACATTAACCAAGAAAAATAAATTAATGGTTTTAGAACATTTAAATTTTGCAAAAAGGTGTTCGTTTTTTCCAAGCCAGCTGGGCTGTTTCTCCTTTTCTAGCCAGCTTGGAACGGGAAAGGAACACCTTTTGCGAAAAAGTGAAATGCTGTATATTACCATATTACTTATCATATCTTGCAAATAACAGTTAATAACTTATAAGGCAATTGCAAGCAAGTTTAATCAATTTCGAAATATTTATGCTCATTTCTTATTGTGAAAATTAAGAAATTATCAAAAAAGTTGATCCTCAAACTGCTCAAATCTCGAGCCAAGCTAGAATGAATTTTCTCTCAATTTCCAGGCCAGCTGGAAATTGGTGGGGAACACCTTTTTTGTGGAACAGTTTGTGAGGTACTCTTCAATACTCTAATCATTGAAAACGAGCCATCGTTGAGGGCGTAGATCCCAACCGAATGCATATGTACAATCTGTGAATTGCGGATCTTTTGAGTAGGGATTTTATTCAGAACCTCAATTACTTATGAAATTGGCCTTGCTAAATGCAGAAATGTTAATCTAGCGCGTTGCACACTTACAAAACCTAACACATCAATTCTGACATATAAACTGAATACGCAAGTTGGATTGCTAGATCAAAAGCGATTTAATTTCATGGCATGGTTTTAGTTGCAGAAAATCATCCAAGTTGCATCCCCACTCCCCCTTGCACAGCTCCAATATTGTTTCTTTGTATGCACATTGTTAATAATTGTATCGGTCCTGTCGTTAAGGATCCCAGGCGCGTACAGGTTTAGCGCACAGCCGGGCGGATAGACGGACAGACGTAAATCCTAGACCACCCCCGGTTCTCTCTGGTTAGGTCTAATAAAAGCACAAATTACCATTATCAATAACCGGACAATATACACGAATTCTACAAATAACTCTAATTAAATCTACATAAGTTTATACTATGAATCGATATAAATAGGGACAGGCTCAAACATAATCACGGATAACGTGCACCCTTCCATATTGATATATTAAAATAATTTATCTTCCTGCTTTTAAATCATACGCCATGTTTCAAACTTAATCAAGGTTTTTAAGGATTTGACAAGCACGTAACTTGATGTCGTAACGTGCGACATGACGTCTTTATTGATCATTTTTTAACATTGGAAAATATTACTGAACGAAAAATAAAAGTTTTTGTCATTTTTGGAATTATCTGTAATCTTCGGACAGATT
>LQRL01052028.1:5093-15448 GCA_001703475.1 Hydroides elegans | reverse complement strand
CATCTACAATGTCTAAAATATTGGAAAAGTGTATGCTTAAAAGAATCCAAGAACATATATATACTGAACATAATCAGTTTGGCTTTAAACAAAAGCATGGAACAGACCTGTGTAATATGGTACTTAAAGAGGCAATCCGAAGTTATAAATCTAAAGGTTCTAGCGTTTTCGTTTGCTTTATGGATGCCAGCAAAGCCTTTGACCGTGTAAATCATAAAAAAACTGTTCCATATGCTGTTAGAAAGAAATGTACCATCCCATGCTGTTAAAATGCTTGCCTATTGGTACAAGAACCAAAATATATGTGTTAAATGGGGCAAAGTAACATCGTCAACATTCAAGGTAAGCAACGGAGTCCGACAAGGAGGTGTTTTATCGCCGTTTCTTTTCAATATATATGTAGACTGTATAAGTAAGAGACTTAATGTAACAAAAATCGGATGTGTGTTGGGTAACAGTATTGTTAATCATATATTTCATGCTGATGATCTCGTATTAATATCCCCGTCATTGAAAGGTCTTCAGAAATTAATGAATATATGTTATGACTACGGTACTAATATTGATATACTCTTCAATGAAACTAAAACTAAATGTGTCATTTTTAAAAGTAAAAAGGATAATTTCGTGGATTATCAATTTACAGTGCTAGGAAATCAATAGATATCGTATTGTAAAGAACAAAAATATCTAGGTCATATGTATAGCAACGATTTGAGTGACGATGATGACATCTGGCGACAAACAAGGTCAATATATGCTAGAGGAAACGCGATTGTAAATAAATTTCAACATTGTTCAAATGAGGTGAAAATTCAATTATTCAATGCGTATATTTGCAATTTGTACACTAGTCAACTATGGTGTGAATATAAAGCTTCAACAATGCATTTATTAAAGATGTCCTATAACAATGTATTTAGAAAATTCTTTGGTCTGAATAGAAGATGTAGTGTATCAACTGAATTGATGCAGGGATCGATCAAAACGTTTCAAAATATTATACAAAATTATATAAGAAGTACTTACGTAAGGTTGTATCAATCAAAGAATGTATTCTTGAGTTCGATGTGCAAATGTGACATAATGTTAAATTATAAATTGATGAGACATTGGTATAATGTATATAACAGTTGTAGCATTTGAATTGTCATGATATGGTATAAATATATGGACCCAGAGTCCGATTCAAAGTTACAAATAAAAAAATATATAACTTTTCATTCACAAATTTTCGCCACTCCTTTCTATCCTGAGCTAGAATCATCGCACTTTGTATTTATATACACTTTTTTTCAGTTGCTTCTGGATCAATTTGAGCAGAGTTAGTCTCTTGCCACCAACGGGGTTTTTTACTTTTCTCAGACCATCGTAGAGTGTTTTTTGGCCGGTGCTGCATCTGGTAATCTGAATATATGGCCAACCACTCTGAGGCGTCGAGTTGCGATAGTCGTTGACCACGGTTTTTGACGAGCGGTTTCGTAGAGCTGTTAGTTTGTTATCCAGTTGTTAATTGGGTCCCGACGGATGTTTAGGACTCTGCGAAGGAGTTGTCTTTGGAACGCGTAGATTTTTCTCTCAAGGGTATCTGTAAGAGTCCACAATTCACAATTATATGAGAAAATACTTGCTAACAATGCGTTGAATATTCTGATTTTAGTATCTACGCCTACTTGTTTGTTAGTAAATATGGGCTTTAGTATTGAGAAAGCGGTGTTGGTGAGTTGTTTGCGCCGTTCTATGTCCTCAGTTGTACCAAGGAGACTACCTACATATTTACACTTTTTCCAGCTTTCGTCATCACCTTTTTTATGTGATATCGTTCAGTTTTTGATTGATTTATATGTAGGTTTCCCTGTTTCAGTTTTGCTGTGGTGTTTTTCTATATTGTCTAAAACATGTTGGGAAGTAGATGCCCAGCCTATGTCATCAGCGTATTGTTAGTCTAGTGTAAATTAGGGATCTTCGTAGTTTGCATAGTCATGGTCTTCCTTCCAAATTATGTGGTAGCGGTTGTTTTTCTGACTTTTCTTTGATTATTTGCAGTTCATTCTGTATTTCCTGTTGTTCTTTATCTGTTTTCCAATTTATGGCCAATAGTCCTTCTAATGCACTAAGTAGTTTACTATATCCGTTTATCAGTCTTTCAGCAAGGTATTCAATGAAAAATAGTGCAGATTATCTGCCCAATCACCTTGGGGTGATCCTATATTTGTTTTAAACGCACTTCCTAATTGATTTTCAAGTTTCACACATAATTCAACATTTTCTAGCAATAATGCGACTAGGTGGATTTCGTCTTTGTTCAGCACTTTCCGTATATCTTCAATTAGTATGTCCCTTTTTAAAGTGTCAAAAGCTTTGCTAATATTGAGCATAGGCAAATTTGTTTCATAGCCAATTGATGATACTGCCTTTTCCGCAAGGACTTTAAACGTGATGACTAATTCTGTTGTACTTCTATTACTTGTATATTCGGTTTGTGTAATTGGAATAATATGTTCATCTAGTCTTCCTGATATTCTTTTTATAAGGCATATTGCTACAATTTTTCTGAGGATCGATAGGAGGATGGCTGGTTGTAGATTTTTTGGTGGACCTTTTGTTTTTTTTTCTGGTTTTTGAAGAGGTGTTAAATGACCGGTTTTTATTTCTTTTGGATAGTTTCCGGTTTCTGCTACATTTTTTAATAATACTGCTATTTCTTCTAATATTTCACTAGGTGCATATTTTAAATATTCAGCACGTAAACTGTCACATCCACTACATTTTTTTATTGATTTTATAGTTGTTTCTATTTCTTTCGGTGATAATGGTAAATCTAATTACATGGTTGAACATTGAGACAATCCTTTTCTTCACTACTATAAAATGGAAGAAAGAGGTGATCCCTGAATGCTGGCAGAGGGCGGAAGGGCGTTTTGTGCCGAAAGAAGAACATTCAACCTGCATCAAACAGTTTCCGCACAATATCACTTCTAAGTGTAGAATGTAAGATATTCTTCTCCGTCGCATCAAAACGACTAACGAGCTACATGTTAGCCAACCGATACCTCGACACAAGTGTGCAGAAGGGGGGGGGGTGCACCTGGAGTTTCAGGATGCATCGAGCACACCGGCGTACTGACGCAGTTAATCAGGGAAGCACGAGAAAACAAAGGTGACCTGTCAGTAGTCTGGTTAGACCTCACAAATGCATACGGATCAATGCCCCACAAAGTAGTAGAAGAAACGCTGAGACCATGCCACGTACCGGAGAAGACGAAGAACATCCAAAGCAATCCTATAGTAGGTTCTTCATACGGTTTACCTACAATAAAGGCAAGACGAAGTGGCAACGACTAGAGAATATATATCAGTCATACTGTTCTCTAGCGCAATTAATTTGATGTTAAGTCCGCAGAGAAGGAGTGCAAAAGTCAGGTGATGAAGTCAGGTGTGAGACAGCCACCGGCAAAGGCGTTTATGGACGACTTCACAATAGCAATCACCCACACAGTCCAAGCGAGGTGAATTTTAGGCGGACTAGAGAAGCTGATTAGGTGAGCAAGGATGAAGTTTAATGCCAAAAAGTCACGTAGTGTCGTGCTATAGAATGAAAAACCAAGCGAACGGTTTAAGTTTAGAATCGCAGGCGAGGCAATACCAAACGTGAAAGAAAGTTCAAAGCATGGTGTTACCAGCAAAGCATGGTGTTACCAGCACGGCGTTTTACCTAGAATCATTTGGCCACTGATGATGTACGATGTCCCCATGCGGCAGTCTAAAAACATGGACAGCAAAATAGGTAGCAGCTTGCGGAAATGGCTGGGTATTCCGCCTTCCTTTACAAACATAGGCCTATATGGAAGAGAAACTACCGTTTACTGCCTTGTCAGAGGAATTCAAAGTGAGAAAAGCTCGAATGGCAATTACTATCCAAACCTCAACAGACAAATGTGTTCGCAAAGTCGGCGTGAGACTGCCAACTGGCAGAAAATGGGCAGTGCAAAATGAGATGAGGCAACGTCCCGCCTTAAACATTAAGATATTGTCGGTAAGGTGTGCATAGGCCGACAAGGACTCGGCTTCGGTGAAGCCACGTCAAACAATAGGTGGGACACCGCAGACAATAAAGAACGAAGGAAGATGAAAACTAATGAGCTACAAAGTATAGAGGAAGATGAACGAATAGTCAGAGCAGTAGGAATGGCATCTCAGGGAGCATGGATGAAATGGGAGAGTGCGGTAACCAGAAAGATAACATGGAACACCCTCTGGAAGATGGAACCAATTCGACTCCAGTTCACCATTCGCTCGACTTATGACCATTTACCGACACCTTCAAATCTCATGAAGTTGGAGAAGAGTGATTGCGCTGAATGTGGACTCTGTAGTTCACCCAGTCATTTGGAGCACATCGTCTCCTCCTGCAGAACAGCGCTCACTCAGCGGCGGTTTACATGGCGTCACGATAAGGTCCTTCGAAAGCTGGCACACCATGTAGAACTAAAACGGGTGAATGCCAACAAAATCGAAACGAAAAGAGCGAAAAAAGATACCATAGGATTCGTGAAAGCAGGACAAACAGCACGCAAGAAAACTAGCACGAAAAACACTGAACATAGCGTAGGCTTATTAAACAGAGCTACAGACTGGATCTCGATAAGCGACTCGTCTTCTCTGTTGAGATTGAAACACGACTAAGACCAGATATGATACTATTCTCTTCCACAAACAAGCTATTGATCATAATCGAGCTTATAGTCCCGTGGGAATCGAGAATCGATGAAGCATACGAACGAAAGAATTTGAAATACAGCGAGCTATGTGATGATTGTAGAGATAAAGGATGGTCTGTGTGGTGCTATCCTGTGGAAGTAGGGTGTTGCGGGTTCGTAGGAACATCAACTATTCGAGCCCTACGACAAATCGGGTTAACCGGAAAAGAAAGAAACAAGGCTATAAACGAAATGAGCGACGTGGCGGAAAAGGCATCTAGTTGGTCTAAGAAGATCCGAAAGCCGATGAAGATCCGAAAACCGATGGGAGCCAAGTAGCTGACATGTTTCGCGTGGGGTCATCGCAACCCCACGGGCACGACAGAAAGAGATTGTATGATGATCAAAGTGTCGAAACAGTCAGAGACGTCCGCTTCATCACTGAGGACGAGACATGTGCAGTAGAGAAATGATGCTCTGTACTAGTTAAACATTTATTAGGAGTCTAGATTTTACAAACAAAAATTGTTTTAAAAAATACAAAATAATACACCAACTCGAAAAAGGACACCAATTATATTACCAATCATATCATATTATTTATAATGTACTGCCATGGGTTTCAAAAATATAAGAAAAATGTGTGTACAACAAACTCCAAAAACACGACCTTATTTACAAGTACCAATCTGGGTTTCGATCTAATCATTCAACATATACATGCCTTGCTTATCTATCAGATTGTATCAAAAATAAAATGTCTATGGGTCATTATGTTGGTATGGTATAACTAAATATGCAAAAAGCTTTTGACTGTGTTAAGCACGAAATCCTCCTTAAAAAGTTAAATGCAATAGGTATCGGGCCTACTTGGTTTAGATCATACTTATCGTATCAAAAACAAAGTGCAATGATAAAGGGTGTTGTCTCTGATACAAAGGAAATTACATGTGGTGTAGCTCAAGGTGGCTTGTTAGCTCTCCTGCTCTATTTGTGTTAAAATATTGATATGGAATTAAGTGTGAAGAGAAAACTCAGTGACAGTGACCTTAATGTCAGATCGCAATCCAAACATTGTATCTCGTAAGTCTGATCTTCTTGAATCTTATAATCAATGGTTTTCTGAAAACAAACTCTCCATGCATGTAGGTAAAACTAAATGTATTCTTTTTAGATCAAAGCGAAACATAAACAAAGTAAAAAATCAAAATTGATGATAATTTGTACACCATAAAAGTTTAACTTGAAGGTCAGTGACCTTGGATCCCCCGTGGACTTCAACAATTCGTCAATACAGAATGGTCAGTACTTATTGAAATCTTCCTTGTAAATAACGAACTAATTTGCATACACAAAATATCGAATATGAAAAAGAAGGTTTTAGTAGAGGACCGAATTCTATATTTCCTAAGCTTATATATCAGCAAATTAATTGAAGGAGACGCACCATCAAAAATAAAACGACGTCTTTCGCGCAACGTCTTTCTCACAACGTCTTCCTCATAACGTCTTTCTCACAACGTCTTTCTCACAATGTCTTTCTCACATCGTCTTTCTCACAATGTAATTCACGCAACATCTCTCACAACGTCTCAATGGACAATGTTTTTCTCACAACGTCTTTCTCACAACGTCTTTCTTTGAATTGATTTTGTCACATCTTTCTCACAACGTCTTTCTCACAACGTCTTTCTCACAACGTCATTCTCACAACGTCTTTCTCAAAACGTATTTCTTAAAATTGATTTTCTCACAACGTCTTTTCAACAACGTCCATCTCACAACGTGTTTCAAAACCTCTTTCGTAAAACCATTTTTTCACAACGTGTTTTGCACAACGTTTTATAGCATTTCTTCGAAATGTGACGACATTTCGACAATTTGCGGTTGATCGACATGAAACCTTGACCAGACACAGCTTAAATGTATCATGTTTAAGAATATAAAATAGCTTATTTCTTTTAATGTGGGATGCCATTTCTACAATTTGTGGTTGATCGACATGAAACTTTGACGAGGCACACGTGCAATATGTGTTTTTTAGAACTCTTTTTAGCTTAATTTATTCACAGCTTGTTCCATCATTGAACGAAATTCGCAATTCAAGGAATAAGACGATTGATGGATTGACATGAAACTAGCTAGCAAAGACAGGGCATATATTGACTGTCTTCCTCATACATACATACTTAAATGATAATATCTTATATTATCACCCACATTTCCTAAACTGAATATAATTTTCGCCCTTTTTCAAAGTGCTCCAGAATCAACAATTTTCGACTGATCGAGATGAAACCTTTACGAGGCACGACTTAAGAACTTGGTTTATATGTGAATTAAATTTGAAAGCTCTAGCTCAATTGCTTCAGACCAAACTCGCCTGCACAAAGTGCTTGGCATCTGAAAAAAACGTTTAAAATCGACATTTTTTAAAGTGCTCTTGAATCGACAATTTTCAACCGATCGAGATTAAACCTTGACGAGGCACGACTTCAGACCTTGGTTCATGCGTGTACAAAATTGGAAAGCTCTAGCTCAACTCCTTCATACCAAACTCGCGTGGACAAAGTACCCTATATCAAGCGGGACATACAGACGGACAGACGGACGGACGGACAGACGGACGGACGGACGGACAGACGGACAAGCTCAACCCTATATCCCCTCGTTTTCACGGGGGATAAAAACAGTAAAATATCTCGGTTTCATCTTAGACCAAACAATTTCAGGTGAGCCAATAGTAAAATGTATCATTGGTAAAATCACAGGAAAACTAAAATTTGAGTATAGGTTTCAACTGTGTCTCAATCAATCTCTCAAAAAAACTTGTGTTCAGCATTGCTTCAATGTCACTTTGACTATTGTTCATCCTCATGGTATTTAAAAATAAGTGCTTAATTAAAAGGTAAATGCAAACAACTCAAAAACGATGGGAAAACTTAGCTTCTTGGATGTTATCCGCACAAATGCATGGTTTCTCGATATCACACAAAAGGAAACCACTAATATTCAAATAAGTTATACATGATCACATCCTAGCATCGGTTGGAAATATCAGTTACAATGACGTCTATATCCATATGCAACTTAACTGGAAGACTTTTATCGATCGCATTGTAACAAAAGCGAATAAATTCATTCAAATTCCAGAATTTACTATATTTCTTGCATGCAAAACCCTTGTCAGATCAGTTGGAATATGCTTCAACAGTCTGGGATCCGCACTGTATAAAATAAAAAAAAGATAGAAATGATGCAAAAAAGAGCGACACAATTCGTACAACAGGACTGCCGGAAACGAGCAGTGTATCTGCAATGTTTTGGCATCTAAAATAGCAATGCCTACAAAAAAGGCATTTTGCATCCTACCCCAGTCAGTAGCCTCATCCATCGCTGCCTAGTATCATTCACTCGCAAAATGATCTACCAACTATCCTTTCACCTAATACTATCAGACTATTGAACTCAATTCCTGCCAGCGTCGCATCATGTGCTTAAGCTAAAGATCCTACCAGCAGATGCAATTGCTCCGCTTTCAATAGAAATGCGCACAGTTTTAATAGTGAACACTGTAAAAGACGCAAATATACAGTCACATTATATTCTTGTTTTTGTTATTCACCGAAACGCATAGAGTGCGTGATACTTGAAAAGGACTGCATTGTATCTAAAAGAAGACAACTAAATTAAAGTTAGTAAACGGTAATCGCTTATCCAGGTTCTTATGCAATTCCAAACCGTTTACTTCAGTTATCAGTTATCAGTAATAGTTTTGTTGTAGTCTGGCTAAATATGAATTGCATAAGAAACAGGAAATCGTGAGTTTTTTTTTATATATAAACACAAATAATATCTGTTCAGACACAAGACTATCCCTTAGCTATGACATTTTTATTCGAAGTAGAATATCATTATGAATTCATCAACAAATCTTCATACTGTCATTGAAATCAGAATGCTAAAAACAAGTTAGATGTTTAGGTCTCATAGGTTAACTAGACAACACAGATCACAAGCACTAATCGATATGATATTTAAAATTCAACCTAATTATAACTTGGAATTATCTTCAATATGATGGAAACGCGCATGATAATGATGACAGGTGCTGCCCTGTCAAGTAATGTTTCTTAATTATCTTATGTATCTATGTAAATCATTAACCATTTAAGTATTGACATCAACATTTGGTACCATTTTTTCCAATTAACTATATTTTATAAAAAATGTATACCATAGGTAAATGTAAAACGTAAAGGCTTATCTGTAAGCTATGACTGTATGAAACTGTCAGAAGTATTAATGGGGAATAGTGTATAAATGATTTTCTCTGCCATTTAACTGGTTGTCACCTTTTTAAAAACATAAGACTATATTTTATCAGATCAGGCTTAGTTGATATATATCAATCTTTTCATTTGTTGCGCGTCAAAGGATAATTCAAATAATATAATCAAATGTACTGTCGAGCTCCTTTTTCATTCTTTATTTATATAATATTTTATGTTTGAAAATTCTTTCTATAAGACATGGCAAAATTATAAACACTGCAGTTACAGAGTTGTTATTGCAACAATTAAAGTTAAAAGTACTACTTAAAGTAGTGGAATAAAAAGAGCAAATACATATTAAATTCAGCATTCTATTTGTTTTCTTTGTGGATTTGTCCTTTCACCAAAACAAACATGTTTAGATATATCACATTAATTATAGAGACTGAAAAGGGCAGTTAATTGTTAGGATTGTTTTCCCCCAATGTATATTGTCAAAGACATTTTTGAAATCGATATAGATTATGATGGCTGAGCCATTTGTTCCTTTGATGCTGTCAATTCACCGTCAGGGGGATAAATTGGACTCATATTCATATTCGACTACTGCTTTGTTTTATTTTCTCCTAAAACAGCATGGTTGCAGAACCCCAGAATTGCTTGATCTAGATAACATCTTTTTACGACTTCAAGATTGATATTATCTTCTCCAAATGCTTTGTCTTCTAGGACATTCAAAGTTAACCTTTGAAATATTTGAACCAGCTAGCTGTTCTTTTTCATATAGTGTGTGGTTGGATATTTATCTCGTTTGTATTATTTGTTATCATATTTTACCTTGAACATGTTTATGCTAAGTCCTTTAGATCATGAGTGCGATATTTTTAGTGACCACCGCCTTGAATCGCTGTGCACCTCCTTCTTAACGAGTGGTATTTTATAACTTATCATAGAATCTTTTTATTACACACATGCCAAATGAATAATGATATTTACGATAATATATAGGTTGTAAAATAAAAAGTAATTAAACATTTGTTGAGTGAAACATCTTTTCAAACACTCGCTTAAGGTCTTAATACTTTGGATGATTTATGTATTGAATCATTTTATTGTTCAATCATTCCTCAAATGTATTGTTAAAATAACGATATAACGATTTTTATTTCAAAAAGCATTAAGAATACAGTACATGTACAATAATAGCAGTAACATTATACAGTAGATTACAGCTTGTTGAAAGGTGAACACCTGAAGTATATAAACTTATAACTGGTGACACCCTATTTGCTATAACATAATATCAGAAAATACTGTCATTGTACCGAGTAGCTGTGATAACACTTTTGTTAAATGATTAACAGACAACGAGAACTTAAAC
>LQRL01052024.1:5237-15381 GCA_001703475.1 Hydroides elegans | reverse complement strand
CGGACAGACGGACGGACGGACAGACGGACGGACAGACGGACAGACGGACGGACACCCCAACTCTATAGGCCCCCAACTTTGGGGTTGGGGCCTAATAAAGATTCAGTCACGTATAGCAACATTGAAATTCCAATACACTATTTAATCGATGTTTTTCTTAATAATAGTTCTTATTATTGATTGAAATGAACATCATGATTTGAGGTTATAGTTATCATATGAATTATGATAATCTTTGTAAAATCCGAACCAAGTAGTATATTGCATATCTCACATTTATATCAGGTTGCAATAGCAAAGTGTTACAGGGTTCGTCCTAGGTGGGTTCGACGACGCGTTTAAAACGCGTACCCTCTATTCTAATGCGTTTTTTGTTCCCAGAGCGCGTTTTATAGGGTTCAATTTTAAATCATATTTAACTCGATAAACACTTTTTTGCAATACATACTCTTATTTATAGACCACATTTGGTGTATTTTTTTTGCAGACACAAGCCATCTACGAAATGGCAGTTTATGTTTTCGAAAATCCTTCAAATATTCAACTTATCTTGATTTATGTGTAATATTGAATAATTATAATTAATTGAGACTTTATTGCATTCAAATAAACAATGATATAAGGGCTCGTAACATTAGGTTTTCGGGTATAAAAAGGAGATACGCATTCGGCACTCAAAACATGCGAGTGCATTCAGAAAACTGCCCCCGAAAGGACCGGTTTGCCTAGGTTTATGTCAGATATAAATAATGATATGCCATAACCCGAATTCACCTGTTATCAAGGCTCCGATTGACTCACTTATTAACAATTTTGAATGTGAGCGCCGAAGGCGCAAGCAAATTTTAAAGAATATTTGGTTCAAAATATGCATTTCCAGAGGCACATCGCGCGCACCAATGGTTTAATTATATTTAAAAAATGAAAACGTAAACGCGTGTCCATTATTTTCATGCGTTTTTTTCTTTCCAACATGCGTTTTTCAAACGCACCCTCCCGATTTTCGTGCGTTTTTCAGGATTTTGGTGTGAAAAATAACGCAAAAACGCGCCCTCGGACGAACCCTGGTGTTATAATATATCATAATGACGTTCAAAAATAAAAATTACCTTTTCTTTAAAATGGAACAGCATGTACATCTTATATTCGAATTGATCGGCTAAAGCTTCTCGCTTTTTCCGCAATTGCTGACGAAGTCTGTTCAACTGCGAACTTTTTCTGTTCACGGGATCACCAGCATTCGCCATTACGTATGAGGAACAAATAAAACCCGTATTGAAATCAATTAAATTTTATGTAAGCAACCGATCAAAGTATTAATCTTGCAATGGTATAGGTCAAATACAGATAGAAAATGTCCAGATTGGGGGTATACCCCTGGTTTTAGTATTGCCATTTTGGGTCGTCGATTGACCGTGTTCGATCCAAAACAAGATTTATCTAGTTGCCTAATCAATTGATTCGTAGTCTTTGTCATGCATTTTTACATCTTTAACTATCTGTCAAACTTTCATTGACTTCTAATTTCCACTTTTGTATCGCAGGTCTAAAACATGAAACACAAAACAAACATGGTGGATATCACGTGATATAATACAAATCAATGTTTAACCATGAATATAAAATGCCGTTGTCTCACACAAATACGTTGTCTATCCATGACACGGGATTCACGGCCAAATTTAAATTATATAGTTGTTACATACAAGGGAGAGCCCTAATGAGAGTTTGATATTTTCCGAAAATTATTTATTCGCGGATGTTAACATAATGAAAGGGGGAGAACCGTTGGTATAACATTTAAGAAAATAACATCTGAAATTTGAAAAAATATATATATATTTTGGAAAGGTTACAGACAGTTAACACTTATAAACCACAAAGTTAAATAAATTACTCTAAGCATACGTATACTAGAAGCGATTTCCAACTTTTCTCCCCTTTTTATTATGTAAATATCCGCGAATATATAATTTTCAGGAAATGTCGAACTCCTTTATTGTTGCTCTCCTGATACATTTCGCAAATATAACATTTAATCAACATGTGCAAAACATATATCTAAGCACACATTTATACATATACATGAATTTATACATACCTAAAAACCCGTGTTTTGTGCTATATCAATTGATATTCAAAAACTACATTCAAAAATATTTATGAAATACAATGAAATTTGCATGGAGAATGAAAGGGAACTGACAGAAGAAATTTTGAAACTTATATAGGTCTCCCCCTACCACCACTAGCTTAAATAACAAAAACACTAGTTTATTTTCAACATTGAAAAACACTTTATACATTTTATATTGTGCATATTTTGTAAACAAAATAATAAATTATTCCATAGTTTTACATCTTTATTATTATGGGATATTGGAAAAGATTATAGATGACTGTATCATCCGTGTCACATGAGTCACACATCGGAGAATTTATTGATTTAATATATGCAATCCCTTTAATGTTATAAATATGTCAGACTCTAAGAAAAAAATACGTCAGTGAAATTAATGAAGCTGTACCGTTTCAATACGTTTATATGAGAGTCAGGAAAGACGATCAATAAAATGTTTTATCACCGGTATCACCGGTATTAACGACCTTTTGCCCATTTAAGCCCACCATACAAATTCTATAATACATATTTATTAGCTCAGCTAAGTAAATAACTGCACCATGAGTGATCTCTATTGTATTTTATCGAATAGTGTCGAATGTATTAAATGTTATTCATAGAGAAGTGTGATATCAGGCGTGACGTATTTTTAAAACGGACGTCACCCAGGCCCTATAGATGCTGATTTTAAGCAAGTCTACTACCGGTGTTTTAAAGCGTGCTTCAAAACATACATATCTAAAAAAAATAATATTAGTTGATATTGGTTATAAGGTATGTAATCCAAAACAAAAGAATAACGACTTCATTCCTTATTTCTTTTAAACATAAAACATGCCACCTCGATCACTTTTAAACAATTATCTAACATATTTACTCCGACGTGTTTATATTTTACAGTTCTATCGTTCTTACGCATTTCATTCCTACGTCACACTATTTTCACGCAAAACCTTGCGTCATAATTAGGCTCCTATTAATGACGCTTTCGTTTTTAATCAAACAATTTTCTTTGCGACAATTGTGTTTTTATGAATTCTGTAACGTTAGAAGGAAGTCTCTTAAGGTGTTGATAAATAGTTTAATTTTTGTTACGAATATAGTTTAATTTCAAATACAAAAATGCACATAATAAACAGAACAAACATAGTGAATTATATATTCTTATTTTTTAGTAATCGTTTTATCAATAAAAGGTTTATGACAGGTCTAAACCAATTTACTGAAACAATTTTATTTTTGGCCCTTCCTGATTTGATTGTGCACTTTTAATAGAGCTATGAGATGTTAGCTATAATTATGACATTATTGAGATACGCTTGAAGAATCAAACCAATATAATTATATATAAAAATGGTTAAGCTTTTACGAAATTAGACATGTCAAGATATCTATTTGAGACTCCAGCAATTTAAAAGAATACATAAATCTTATTTATTTCATATTAACAACCTTATTTGATATATATCACCCGATATTTCTCATTAAATGGATGCTTACTGTGCGTTCGAAAACGCATACTACCGTTTATTAGCGATTGTCAAAAAATGGACAATCCTTTCCTAAATATGCCTTATGTTGGGAATGGGAGCACTTTTCGGGGCTGAAAACGCGGGCTGAGGCGCACTGTACTTTACGTAAAATATTAGTTTACCCGAGGAACCTTAAGCATATGTAAGACCTGCGATTTCTAATAGCAGACTGTCTGCGATTGAAATCGGATGTAAACTATACATGGACCCACTAAAAATGATGATTTCTTCGATAACTTTTTTATTATTCATTATTTTTGGACGCCGTAAACGCGAAACATTGTGAAATATTTTAGGGTTAAACAGCACAAAAAAGGCGTGTCAAACGGGGCCTTCTCAAACAATATATGCATGTCGTGTTTCAAAGTTTTTTTTTAAATATATAACTCGATAAAACATATTCATTTGATCGTTATTTGGTCCTTCACGGACGCATTTTTTTAGACGATGCTTTGTTGTCGATATCCAGTTACTTGATGACTAAATGCAAAATCAGCCAAGGTGTTTTTGTCGGTGTTTTGTCTCCGACGTCGTTTCGTCATCGATATCTGACATATAAAGAATACACGAGCGATAAACGATCGCACAGGCGCGAATGCCATTCAAAACGACACTTGCGCAAGCATTATGACATTCGCAAGCGTTATCTAACTTGAAAATAACACCTCAATATGCGAGCGCCGAAGGCGCGAGCGCATTTTGTTAAATGTATTTTGACATCGTAGCGGCGACATATATATGTATTAGAATAATATACTTTTTTAGAATGTTGTTTGTCGACTCGGTTATTTCAAGAGTTTGTGGTTGGAACAATATTTGCTTTCTGATTCGGTACCAGTCGATTATAACTAACTTAGAACGTCATTTCAACATTTCGTTTTATAATGTCCCGACAACAGTTATAAGAATAAAAATACTGCGATGTGATAAATCAACACAATCGTGTTGCATAAAATCACACTGTTAAGACATCATTCGTGCACATGATTCATTTGTAATTGCGATACTATTTGTGGAAAAGTATTTTAAGTGAAATCATTTAGTGGGAACGTCGTAACGACACAACATTGACGTCGTTCGTATCACATCATTGCATTAGTATATGCTTTGATGGTCTGAGGAGAATAATAAGAAACATTGATGACGTTTTGTTTCAAGCTTCGTTCTGATGTCAAATATCAACGGTGAATTAACATCTAAAAAACATGGTCATACTTTTATATTTTTCCAATTAAATTGGGTTAACTGTTTCTGATTCGACCCCTTCAACATGGATGTATATGTCATATCCCAAACAAAGTTGATATGTTCGATATGTCATTTCATTCACTGATAATTCGAAAAACATAACTCGTAGTCCAATAAATAAAACATGCTTTGTTTGTCATTTTATTGGCTCTCATATCTGCTTTTCCAAACACTGTTAATCTACCCGTCGATGTGTATGGTATTATCGAATTCCATTTCCAATATAAGAATACTAAATACATTATGGTTATTTTTTACGGAATAATATGCAATGCGGCACCTTAGAAAAAAAGAATGAAGCTTATTCCAGCTTTTTTGACCTTTTCCATACGATTTATTTAGTTCAATTCAATATTTTAGTGACATCAAAAAAACTTTAGTTGCATTTTGTCACAGACAGTCGCAATCTCTCCCGACAAAATTTAATTTCACAAAAAAAACGGGAAAGGCGTCGATATATATCCCACACAGAGTTCTCTCAAGCGGAAACAAAACGATCTACTCAAAAAAAGCTATGCGATGCAGATATTCATATGTATGGGATAAATACAACGACACATAATACAGAAATGGGTGCTTTTTGCTTGCGATTCTCTCTCATTTTTAACAAACAAATATGAAAATTTAGCTTTCATTGTTATATTTTTGGCTTCATAAATGTGGATGATATATGTTTATAACAAAATTATATATTTTACACTGTAAAACATATTCAGCGAGTCCCTAGATCACAAATTTGTTTTATAGATTTGTTTTATTCTTGTCTTAAGCTATGATACAAGCAACAATCTAACAAAAATAATACATTAACAGTTTATTGACACTCACCATTTCAAAAAAGTTCAAAGATGGGTATATGACATGTACCGATGCCAATGTTATTCAATATAAATGCTTCATCTAATCAAAATTGATATATTATGTATACAAGGACTCACACACCTATATATACAATCAAAAACATTTATAAATGTACGGACAAAACTACTTCAAAATGCTCATTATTTTTGTGTTGTTGAAAATTTCGAACCATCTTTAAAAAAATATATTCTATAACTATCTTTCCCCTATGGGGATTCAGGTAAGATATTGCCAACATTATTCAGTTCACATAATAACACACCAGCTTGTTTCTTGACAGTTTGAACATGAATTGCTATCGTGTTGGTAAGTTGAACTGCGATCTGCAGTAATGTTGCGAAAAATATGTTCACAATTTCTGATGCGACGAATTCTGTGATACATGTTTTGCAGGTTGTCTTCGTTTATATTCGCGAATAAATTGACCCGACCATTCATGAACTTATGTCCAAGATATTTCTTTTGCAAGGCATCTTCTAGATAGCCAAGCACATCCATAAGTCTCACAACCAGATTTCTCTCATTCCAGTCATACGTACTGGATCGATTTTCACACACATACATGAGAGCGGTCTTGAAATGATATGAGGTGAGTGAATGCAAGTTTGCTTCGTTCACTCTAATTGCTTTCATAATACGAATGACCTTTTTATGGCAACAATTGCCTTTCGAAAGCCCCCTAAAAAATTGGCTTTCTTCTCTTGCAAAAGACTCCCTCCATAAAATGTCCCAATAACCCTTTATTGGTTTAGCCACAAAATGCCGGGATTTCGAGAGGAAACCTCCCCCAACCTCAAAACTTGGCACCATATCTACACTGTAAGTACCATGTGGGGAATGCACATCCATTTGAACCGCTGGGCCATGCCTTCGTAGAGTTATGTTAAAACCACGCCTATCTATGATTTTTTGGAGTGAACTAAAAAATTCACTTATCAATTTGTCAGGGATGATCTCCCTGTCTCTATACGTATCTATCAGCCGCTCATAACGTTTATCTACGCCCCAGAAAAACCCTGTTTTCGCCTTAAGATAAACATGCTCTGCACTTTCTGCACTTTCTACAATCTCTAAACCCGAGCCATCCATAACAAATGTGACATCAAAATCATAATTTCCGTCTATTTGTACACCCTCATAGGCACTTCCTGTATAGATCAAAGTTTGACACTTATTTTCTTTTTGCAATTCATTTCGAATTTTTCGTATAATGTCGTCATGGTATGGTCGAATCTTGACTAAATTCGGCTGCCTTGCGTGTCTATCATGGAACGCTTGCAATCTTCTGTGAATGTCGTTGTCATACCACCAGTCAGGCATCTAAAACAAAGGCTCGAACTTAAAATTTGACTCGTTACCTAGAACAGGGAAGTTTAATCTTGAACTGTTATTTTAATAAATTCGTGACGGTTTGATACATGTACGAGTACGTAAGATGTTATCGTTCAAATAAGTTTTTATATTGACAGCAAAATTAGGCAAATGACGTGAAAAATTAATCGATGTATAGAAAAAAGTACTTCAGTCAATTTACCCGGTAATCAAAATATTGTACAATCTGTACAATGTTTTATTTAATGGAGCTGCCCGGGTACTTTAGCCGACTTAAAGATATTTTGATGAGTTAGTCAGCGTTCTTTCCTTTAATAACTTTTTTTAAATTTTACAATCGTTTAATGAAGTTCAAACGCAATATTATAGAACTCATTGCTCCAGAGCTATCCAACCTTTTTCATTATTCTTGAGAATTTATTACTATGCAATATCGAGCAATAACATGTTATTTTGCCGATTGCGCTTTAATACATTAAATTATGCTATCAATGGATTGAGCTTACGAGGCCAAACAGCCCAAAGAAAATAATTGAAACGGGGTGCTCTCAAAGTTGTGTTTTAAATAGTTTACATATTTCATAGGTTGCGTCATGTAGATCAATCACCTTATATCTCACTTGATTTTAATATGAATTAAAGAGTCTATCGTCACCTTATAATCTCGCTTGATTTTAATAGGGATTCAAGAGTGTATTGTTCAATCTAATAGAATCTTGAAGATTTTTCCAAATTTAGTTTTACATATTGATTGCTTACATATTGAAACTTGGGGTCTATTAATGAATGAGACTCTCTGAGAGTATTTTGAACTCAGTTTATCAGGGCTTTACCTTAACCGAAATTCGATGGTCGCGCTCGGGCGACTTACTCCAGAAAGTTAGTTGCCCGACCAAAAAGTTAATCGCCCTTGTATTTTAAAGTGATATTAATGCGTATTTTTACTATGAAATTATTCAAATCCATACACAAACCACAGGGATGCATTTCGCGCTTTACCACAACGTTCAGAGAAATGTACCTGCAAACACCTGTGCTCTCGACTGAAGGCCAGCTATCGTCATACACCAAATCAAAAACACTCGGACTGTCCCATCAATTAAGTATATTGTTTTCGATGCGAGGCGCGAGCAAAATTTGAAGTTTTGCCAAAGTTGACCCTTTTTTCCCAAAAAAAAAGTACAAAAGAGGGATATGTTCTAAATTAGCCAAAAGGCTAGTCGCGCGGCTGGCGACTGACTCTAAAAAGTAAGTCGACCGACTCAAAAGTTAGTCGTATTATGCCACCGTGCGACCGCAAAGGTAAAACCCTGTTTTATCATTATAGAGGTATCTTTTTTCCATTATTTGAAGTTAACCCGCTTTTTATTTATATCAGTGCGTAGGTTAATTGGATGAATCGTTCAAAACAATCGAGGACGAATACATGCGAACTTTACATATCATGGACCACATTGATCCGGTTATTATCAATCTCGGTGATAGTTATAGTTATAACGAAGAACCTGTTGAAGAACCTGTCGAGTACAAATTGAAAGTGAAGAGGAAAGTTAGATTATTTGAATTCAAATAGTGATTATTTAATATATATACGACCCCTTTCGGTGTGGGCGGCTAAACAAGTCATCTGACTTTGTTTAATAAAATATTTCATTCGCTGACAATATTTGCATTGATCAAATAAAGTCACTATTCGTTTGTTTGTCATTTCATTGGCTTATATCCATGCTTTTCCAAACATTGAAATGCCCCTCGCTTAGCAGCTCATATTATCGACTCCGTTTTAAAAGATAAGTATACAAAATAATATTTCGATGTTTGAATAAATTTAGTTATAGGCGCGGAGTATTTCAAACATATATTTGATTTTTAAAATAATAAAATATTCGTTGCCATGAAAAACTTTTCGTTAAATTCCACTCTGCCTAACATAATAATTACCTACAGTATATCACTTACTATCAGCGGAGTACACCAACCTATTGCAAAACCAAGTTTTCGTTTCATGAAAATAGGTTAAAAACATAATTAACTTACCTTGCTCTTGTAGGATATATAATGATATAGATAATCCCAACTGTCTTGTATCTAAATCATGTGTTTTTTCCCCAATGAATTTCAAACGGGTAGGATCTATCACTTAAATCAAGTTTATCTACCGCACTGATATCGAAACCAAGTATAAACACCTGACGTGTGGAAATACACATAATCATTGAACTTGCTCATCGCCTACTTTGGAGAGGCGATCGATAAAATATACAGCCAAAGTATTTCGTTATCGGAAGAGTGGAACCATTGCCTGTTAGTTTATTTACTATTTAATACCGACACGATAAGTAAGTGTCATGCTCGATTACGTTACGTTGAGTTATGTTTATTATGTGTTGTTAAATAGATTAGGCATATTTAGAATAACATTTTTTTCGGCAGTGACACTTGTTTTAAAATCGTATATGAAGGGCACCCCACGACACATTTTTCAAAAAGTTTTCAGATCGCCTTAAAACAACTTTACTACGACGAAAAACAACAAATCACTACTTTTTGAACATAAATATTTTGCAAAAAGGTGTTCATTTTTTTCAAGCCAGCTGAGCTGTTCCTCCTTTTCTAGCCAGCTTGGAGCAGAAAATTGAATTGTTGAATATAACCAAATCACCTGTCATGAAAAACAAATTACATGTTATAAGATGATTGCAATCAATAACAATTAATTTGCAATTAATCATTCTCATAAATTATTACAAAATAAAGAAATTATCAAAAAAGGTGTTCCTCGAAATGCAAAAATCTCCAAGCTAGAAAGAATTTTCTCAAAATTTCCAAGCCAGCTGAGATTTGCTGTGGAACACCTTTTGTGAGGAACAGCTCGTGGGGCACTCTTCGTATATGTATGTCAAGTAGCACATTATGGCTTTATAGCCAGTGGGTGAGAATGGCTTTTGCTTCTAAACTTTTCCATGACGCTAACAGGTTAACTGCACTTTGATATAATTTTGAACATATTTACAAACCGAGTTAAAATAAAAGACCACTCTTTATTAAA
>LQRL01052011.1:0-17304 GCA_001703475.1 Hydroides elegans | reverse complement strand
ATCATTATTTTCACAAACTGTTTGTTTCCAAGCTCATGAAAACTTAGAAAAGAAAACAAAAACAGGAAAATAATAATGCAAGCACCTAGAAAAAGAGACGCGTTTCACGAGGGAAAAACATCAGTTTGCCCCGTTTTTATATGTAACCGACCGACCCGAAGTTATTAATATTTTAGTGCAGCGAACTAAATGTTGTTACTGAATTGCTGCCAACTTCTATGCAGCTATTTTTATCCCGTAAAAAAGGGATTCGTGAATAATCACCCCTTGATCAATTTCAGGTGTCATTATTGTTCATTACATAATGTAAAAAGGACTGGATTGGCTAAATTGGTTACATTCAAAACACATTACATTTTGCAGAAAAATATTTGTTTCTCAGCATATTATTTTATTGTATCACTTATATTTACAGGTGCATACCTATAAGCGATATTGAGTTGACTATATGTTCTTTCAATTTCTCTGAGATTTCAGACCATTCCGCTGGCCGAAACGTGATCGAAGTCGAGGGTCGAGAGTACATTTGATCGAATTTGAATATTTTAGGGTGTTGTGCCCAAACGTCGTTGTGCCCAAACGAATATTGTTACTTCGCCCGACTGTACATCATATTCCATGACGGTGAAATACATTGAGGAAAGGATGCTGTGCAGAAGGAATGCTAAGCATCATGCGAGATTAACTGGGCAGTATCAAAAAGGATCTTTACTGGTTGGAATAAACATTTAGACATCATTTTTTAATATATCGACCAACTTGAATATATTAACACGAGAGACTTATCTAATTGGTCCGATCCAATAAATTATGACTTTCAGCTTATGTCAGTGACAGTTTATATACATGTATCTATATGCTCCTGCAAGGTGAAAAACTGCAATGTTTCATAAAACGCCCATTTTGTGAATAGTTATAATGACCCTAAATCAGCTGTCTAACAACAACTTGTATATGTTCTAACCCCTTGCCTTAATGATATTTTTATGTTTGCTTTTATTTTGCGGTAACGTTTTGATAACAAACATGCATGTCTTTAAGTAAGGCACAAGGTGCAGGGAAACCCTGATCACAAAGAATCAATTGCGCAGGTAAAGCTTGCATAAGCCAAGTTGAACTGCATATCATAAACAAATTTCATTTGAGCCATTAAATTGTTCGAGGAAGTAGGTCTGCGATATTCAGCATCACCATGATCATTGATTTTCTTTTCAAATAGCATTCTGTTTATCATTTTATGATGATGATCAAGTAAGGATTTTGTATGGAGCAAACAATTATTAAGCAATCTTCAGGTTATATACTGATCTCTATATAATAACATATCAACATATTCAATAACAACAAATATTTTGGACAAATAAGGCAAAAGCGATATAAATCATATGTGATGGATACGCATGTCTTACTAATATTGACGTCAGTAGCGTTGCTATGGATAGCATCACCAGGGGCAACAGAGGCGAAAACCCTGGATATGACCGGCGACGTTAAGGTAACATATGCAAATTGAATGGCATTGACATTTGATAAGATGCTAGACGAATGCAGCAGAACGATTGCGTTAAAATGTTTAATTTATAAAGAGAAGTGTTGATGATATCTTAAGCAGTTTAAGGATAGCTTGATTTAAATTCGCAATATGCAATTTCAACAGCTAAATAAACAGAGATTTGCGTGTTTATTTTTGTGTTATTTTTTATTTGCGCACGTTGATGCAACGTTGTTCCAGCAGCCTGATATAACACAGCAGTATAATGATTTTTTCACACATAGCTCGCAATATGTATTATGGACAATGTGAAACACGAGTTTTTTTTTAACTCTGAATATTTTTAAGAAACCATTAAATAAGGACAGGATCAAGACTGTGATTATCATAAATCATTCGTAGTTTTTGCAAATTAAGCTTGCTATTTATAGCGAAATCTGTAGGTTTCGTAAGATATTTTGACGACAAAGAGACCTTGACATCTACGAATAAAACCTGGCCTACTTTTGTTGCATTTATTTTGTGTGTTAGGTTAATGTAGAACATAAATAACTATCACTTTGATTTGTGCAAATATTAAACCAGACGTCTATAAACACTTAATTTGGCAAGAGACCGCATACAAGTAAGATTTTCACAATGAAATACAGGGTTCGTTATGAGAAAAAGCTAGGCAAAATACTTCCAAGGTGACCAGGCCCTAACATTATTTAATCGATTAAAACAGTTTGATTTCTATCTGATAAACAATTTAATCGCAAATAAAAAGCGTTTCAGTTTGTTGATTATATATAAAAGAGCCCAAGTAGGAACCATTGTCCCCACGTCCTCATAACGTAGCAACAGAACAACTTTTACATGCACGACCAAAACCATTGCTTTTGTTTTGCTCTAATATTACAAGGATGCACTTTATTGCTGAAGTCTTTATTTTCTAGTTGCCACAAGTTCGCATTGGCGATCATGACGAACACCACAGAGTCAAAAGAAAGGTTCTTCATTTTGAGAACATTCCGCATGTCAAATGGCCTCTGCATATCTATTACTATTTCGAGGATTTTCACTTGCTATTTCCCCTATCAAGTAAGACCAGATGTACATTTCATAATTCCAGAGAATGTGAAAACCGTCGGTCCATTGGTCCGGGACCGTCAAATATTCGGCCGGACCGATTTTTTTTTAACTTGTCGGTCCGGCTGACCGACAAATAATTGTTGATTATTTTACAGTGATTGTATGCCGGACCTTTAAAACTTCGGCCGGACCGACAAAATACTTGACTTGTCGGTCCGGCGGACCGATAAAAAATTGATGGTTTTCACATTCTCTGTGATTCGTCTATAGCTTTGTCATGATTAGTACACCTGATTTTAATATATTTAAAACGCTCGTTTTTGCCATAGTTCCTACAAAAATATTATAACATAAACTTTTATAATGTCAAATTAATGCCTTCATAGGACCGGTCGAGAAAAAAAAACACTTGAATGACAAAACATTCTAAAAAAAAGAAAATAATTAATGAAGCATCTTCACAGTTAATGGTTGTCATTTATATTATGCGACATAAGTGAAACATAAATAATTCATGATATACTATTCGTCTTTTTGAACCAATAAATTAAATAATCTACAGTATACATTTATATTGCCTATACGGGTAGTTCCGGATTTTTTTTTTATGAATCGCAAGCAATCTAATATGTTAATAGTACTAATCTAACCCACAAAATTTTGCTTGATTTCATAGCGCCTGAACGGAATGCTGTAAGGGACGTCCTAGCACATTTTATGGAAAAGACGTGTTTCACATTTGAGGAACTGGCGGGCGAACCGACAGACAATGACACTTATTACATGCGTTTTACTCGCCATGATCATTACGGGTATGTTGACTATACAATATATATAAATACATTATAAGAAATTCTCAGATTAGATATTCAAAAGCATTTAAGTTTTCTTCATGCCATCCCGATACTGATTTACCATTCCTTTGATTGGTTAACACACATATAATCAGTTGTATATTTAATAAGAATCATTTAACGATCAGGGTAATAAACACACAATACAATAAAATTATTCGCAAAAGTGCTCTACGGTTTCATTGGTTTCAAACACATTACACCCGAAAATTATTGAATTACATCAAAACGCTTGTTGAATGTTCATTGACAGTCTCTATTTGAGAAGCGACAGTTTAAAAGTGGCTATTCCATGTGCCTATCCAATTTTCTTGCAGTGTTTGCTCCACCGGATTGGGTGTTGGACAGAGCGCTTTAGGACGATTTGGTCAGGAAATCAGACTCGGAGAGCTGTGCTTCACCATCGTATGTATAGCAATATGACTATAAGTGTATATAACTGTAACCATCGTCGGTTGAATCCGTATAACAGGACATAGAAAAGGTTGAACAACATATGCGATAAGTTTAATAAACAACTAGGCACAGACTCACGGGCTGTTTTAATAAGCATAACAATTTAATGCAATTTAAGAGCTCGGATATGAAGGCTACATAAATAACTTGTCATCGCAATCATGTCTTCATAATATGATAAACGCTTTCATACAAATAACTTTTTTAAACTGTTCCTAAAAATATATACATAATTTATCATCTTAAGCATGTTTTCTTTATTTGAACAGGGCGGTCACGTGATGTTTACTATAGCAGGTGCGCTGGGAATGCACGGAGAAGTGAGACGATCTGATCGCGACGACTACGTCGATATTTATTATGCCTATATACATCCTCTAGACAGGTATTTTAAGTGTATTGTCGGGAACATATATCATGTATTGGATAAAAGGGCTCGAAAATCACGGGGCCCGGGGGTCATTGGGGCCTAGATCTTCCAAATGGCCACACGGATTTTAAGGTCGGGGGTCGGGGTCGGGGCCCTATAAACTTTCCGAACTTACTACACCGGATTTTGGTTGGGCCCCGGCGAAACAATCGAGTTTGTGGCCATGGGACAAAGTAAGAGGTCAATCCATTACTAGAAAATATTGTACAGTTCCGAGGCGCAGCCGAGGCAATTGTATTTAGTATAATACCCTTAACATTGAGAATAAAACATATTCATATATTTATAAATGAGACCATTATATAATCATGTGTATATTTGGCAACAATATTTTGACATTTGATTGAGAACATAATAATGCTGAATACACACATTTTCCCCCTATTTTGCTAATTTTGTCATGACAAAAAAATTCGGTCTGAAACCTTCCAACGAAACGATCCATGTAGTGCGTGGTTCAGAAACATCTAGAATTGTATTACTTGTGTTCGATTCAAATATCACACAGTCATAACATGCATAGAATCTATGCAACATAATGACCGAATGTTGCAAAAGAGTTCCTTGTCGACTAATCGATCTTTAAATGAATGCTACAATTTAGGTGAAATATAGGTTCATTATTTCGACCCAACATCCCCTCACATACTGGATTCTAACGTGTTATTTGTTGGCACAGGGTCCTGATGATGCCATTTGCAGATAACGTTTCAACGTCACATGATATTCACTATGACTATGGATCAGTGATGCACTTAAGTGCAAAGGTGAGAAGAACGTCTTTGTATTTCGCATTGTACTTAAAATGTATTATTTGTTATTATAAAATGTAAAGAAGAGACACGGATATTTTTGATAACATTCTAATGTATATAATATAACAATTCTTGACTATAGGTTCAGATCTTGATGTATTGGGAGGAACATGGTCAATGCTGTAGATCTATTAATGTTTGCCAATATTTGAAAAAAAGATCATTCAAGCCATTACTCGCGTAAACATTCAAATTGAAATATGCGTTCATATATTATATGCATTTTGTAAAATTATTTGTAATTTGTTGCTTTATTGATATCTCTAAATGATTACGAACTCTATCAACTAATTAAATGTTTCCACTATCTTAAGGCTTACATAAAACCGGAACTAGAGGACCGACTATATCAATTTACGGTTGAACCAAAGAACAAGCGTTATCTGCGAACAATGGGTCAGGCCAGTGAGTTTGCATTTCATGATGCACTCGTTATGAATACGGCCTACTGCGAACGGCCAATTGGGGTCCCAAACCTGGATTGTCAGAATGGTGGTTACCAAGGTAAGGCCCTAGCTCATTGCTTGCACAAAAAATCAACTTGGCATCATGCTTATCTAAATGTTACTCATGCGAGATGAGCGTGAGGTCATGGTGAGGGTTTGTGAAAGTTTTGAGCCGTTTAATAAACGTAAGAAAATGAACGTAAAATATGCATAATGGATTTCAATTGGTTGATAGGTTGCAACTATCATTGTTCTCTTTGTGTGACCTTGAAATCGCCAAATAATTATGTAAGCGCATAATTCAAACATAGTACTTAACACAAATTATTCGATATAAAGTGCAAGTAACAATTGTATTAGCAGCCACGCTTTGCGCTATGATTTGCCGTTTTGGCTTTAGGACGTAGCCTTTACAGTTGAGAAGAAAACGTCAACTTTGTTTATAGTCCGCAATCATCACCGATTCATGTTCATTTTATTTACCTTTTATCGATCCGCTTATTTTACAGCGCCTCCCGACTATACCCATTGTGCATGTCGAAACGGACAGCAAAAGCGTTTTATGTAATCGGGGCCTAATGGTAGCTTGGAAATCAGGGGGCAGGGTCGAAATACATTTTAAGTTAAATGTTGTGGTTCAATTTTGCAGCAATGCAATAATAATATAGTGAATATGGAAAACTCTTGGCCGGTTGCAGATCACGGTGTTAGCACCAAGCCGGTGTTGGGCATTTTAGAAAAATGCGTGTTTCATCAGTTGGTCTATGTTCATACATATTTTCTTGTAAACACTTTTAATATTAATGGGCTCAACAATAATCATTGCTAACATACCAGTTCCTTGCATCTTGAAAGAAAATAAAACAGCGCTCAAGCTTGACTCAAGCGCTGCTTGGGGCTAACACCGTGATCTGCAACCGGCCATCTATCTCTAATTTTGTCTTGTTGATTTTTAATAGCGCCACCCGACTATACACACTGTGCATGTCGGGACGGATGGGCCGGTTTAACATGTGAAGATATAGATTCTGGATCAGCGGCCTGTACACCGGCCAGTGGTTATAGACAGGTCACGGACAACGTCGAATGCGTTACATCGCCCAACTATGACGGGTATGTTAAATATAAAGCTAAAAGGGTTCATTATGCGAAGATATAGATACTGGATCAGCGGCCTGTACACCGGTCAGCGGTTATAGACAGGTCACGGAAAACGTAGAATGCGTTACATCGCCCAACTATGACGGATATGTTGAATTTAAGGTTTTCAAGGGTTGTCCACATTGTAAAGTTGTCGAAGCTTGATGCCTTATCATACCATGTCCTCAATGCATTCCTTAAAGGAAACTAGACCAACTATCGAAAAGTTTCCAATGTGGCTAGGCCCGTATAAATGATTATTGGTTGCCAAAATCGAACACTTTATAGGTTGTTGCCAAATGGTATTTTGTATCCGTGTGCGTCCTAATAGCTTGCTATAGCACTGACCTTACGTTATTTCAACATTCATGTATTTGTTTAAATACACTATGTTTTAAATGTAGTTTGGCAGCCGAATAACATTGTTCGATTAAAGTACTTTCAATATATTTGCAAACATGTACAAAAATGTGCTGTCCGGCTTGCACAACGCCTCATCATGAGCTCAGGCTGACCAAACATTAGCTCTTATGAGGTCATCACAAAGTTATGATGAGTTTTGTACAACCCGGATATATTGTCATACAACTCTCATTGGCAAATGACAGTTTTATTTCTTGTTTGTTTATAGAGCTGATGCGGAATACGACTTTGGCGACCGCTGTACATGGATTCTGCAGGCCCCAAGAAATAAGTACATCGACGCCTGGTTCGAAGGGCCGCTTTATCTGGCCTCGTTCGGTCAAGGTTATTCGCCGTGTCAACATTGGGTCGAGATCAAGGATGAAGGTCGACACGCATCGCAGGGACCCAGGTATATGGTTGCACGGATGTTAATGCGACGTTTATTGTTTCTGTTTCAAGTATTACCATAACCATTTCTCGTTTAATTGCCAAAGTGTTAAGAAACTTCTAAGGCATAGATACCATAAATGAAAACCTCTTCGGATATTGTTAGATTCAACGCAGAATTACATCCTTAAGTGGCGTACAACATAGACTACCACTTTTTCAGTCGATTCAATATTCTAAATATGTGCATCCATTTATGTACTTACTTTATCGAAATAACGGCAGGTATTGCAACATGGTACGCGACTCAGGCCGCTTTCCCATATACGACCCTCCGACACATGACAATCCAATCACGTCAACCGACAACGAAATGATGATTATCTTCAAAGCACCCGATTATCGTACGAGTAGTGTCAACGCTTCAAACTACATTACTTTGCACGTTGGTTTCAAACTGTGCTATGCACTGTCGGATCGATCTCGAACAACCATTGACCCTGACCTTGGTCCTAATGCAGGTATGTCAAAGACAAAACTATTGTAAAGGGCAGACATGCACATGTTGTTATAACAAATAGATGAGAAGGATTCCATTGCGAGATATACTCCATTTGCCTAAAGAGACACAATCGTTACAAAGCGTGCTATTTATGTTGGTCTTTTCTGATGTCACCCTATATATATTTGGCAAAAATGTGTTGCAAAATATCACGTGATTTTAAATATCCATTTAAGATTATATATTTGTTAAAGTATACTATCATAACAATTTCACAGTCTGATCACTCATGAATCTTTTTAATATGAGTATTCAAAAAACATCTTAACATTTTTCCCCTCGAAATATCGAAATATGAGTTATTGAGATATGTCCTATTTTTGCAAATTATATTTAAGAAATTTATTTAATCTAATATTAACAGAGGCCCACACAGATGACAGCAGCGAAGAGGACCATGTTGACCTAGCATTGATCGGTATTATCGTAGCCATTTTGCTGGTTATGCTTATCATGCTTATACTCGTGCTTATATGCTGCGTATATAAGCGTCGCAAACGCATAAGGACGCCTGCGGCAGATCAACAGCACCAGGGTGTACCGCCCGTCGCGGTCGCTTATGAGAATCCGGGTAGGTTTTTTTGTGCAACGACATATATCTTATGATAACGAAAAATATACATGCCCTCCCGTTTATTTGTTAACGGTATATTTTCGGTAACGGTATGTATACTTGTAAACCTTTTGTTCAGGGAGAGAAAACTTACAATGTTATTGTATAATTGTCGTCCATTCCAGCCCATTCACGTTTAGTTAGCCTAGAAAATAGTAACTGTTTATAAACAACGCGAGTCGCGGGTGAAGCCTCGGGATTCACAAATATATGTTTACGTTCAAATACAAAATTGCATATCCTCATAATATTATCATTTCGATTTCTAATATTTTATATTGTCCATATTTGCTGATCTTCATTATCGTATTATTTATATTTCGTATATTGTTTCCGAAACCGACAGGTTATCTTGACCAAAGTACCGTCAACGTCCTCGCAACAACAATGGAACTCGAAGTGAAAAAGAACCCGGATGAGCTTGATTTCACTCAAGTGGGTATCCTCCCGGGAGGCGGCAGTCCTACTCCCGCATATGGAGTGGCACCGCCTGAATATGCAGAACACCCGCCGCCCAATGCGGCAGGGCAAGATGAAGCTCCCGAGTATTGCTATGCGGGGCCGGAAATCGTGGATAAAGATACGGATCCCGTCTATCAGAATACGAGCAATGATAGCAAGGAAAATTAGATTTTGTCTCCCTTTTTGGAAACTTTCTGTTGTAATTGATTCGTTAAAAGATATCAAAAATGTGCATTTTATTCAATTGAATTTCAGAGTCAATTTGAGTTTCAGAATGCGAGGAATGACGGCAAGGAAATTTAGTATTTTTTTCCAATTGGTGAATTATTTTGCGAGCTGCTCTTCTAACTGTGATCTATTTTTGTGGATACGTCATGGATACGTGTTTGATATGAGACATTTGCATTTTATTCAAGTGAATTGTGATTAAATATTGTCATACAAAGTCTTCTTATGTATATAGACAATATACAAACTGTGAAATGATAAGGCATTTAAATTATGTTTTTGTGAAATAATTATATTTTGTTATCATATGCAAAATGGATTTTATGTGCTGATACATGCATATTATATTTAAATGAAGTGCAATATATATATTTTTGTAAATAAACTGCTTTGACATATATTTGTGGTATCATTTAATAGTGCTTAATAATTGTTTTGTTGGAAACATATTTATGTGAAAGCATGTGGGCTTTATTTCCCATTTGAAAATGTCGCCTCATCATATGCAAAAAAATACAGAAATTATTTGCTGCCATTTATTAAAGATACAATTTTAACTCAACCTGAAACAAATACCAGAAAAGATATACAAAAGTATACACAATTTCGTAGATTTATATAGTAAAAATTAAGAAACAAAACAGTCTAAATATACACGTAGACGTCTAGATCACTTAAATTCTTACAAAATATACAAACAATCTCAATCGTAATAAAAACCACTTTGTCAGTCCTTCAATCTTGATCCCATCATCAGCATTTCTCTCCTGCCATCTCCGCAATACCCACGTCCAGTTGAGCTGGGCCAAGCCCGCTGGATCTATATTCCGCTGCGATGTGGCACCACTGACCTGCTACCTTGCGGGAAATGAGGGTGAGCGAGGAGCGGAATTCATGGGGGGAACCTAGGGGTAGGGGAGAGCCCATTGCGCGTAGCAGGTCGACATCGAGGGCGGTTAGGCGGGCCACATAGTCGTCACCTGTGAAATATAGTGTACAATCATAATATATTAATAACAAATTACTACATGTATGTGCAGATGATGGGCGCTTCTATTATTATTTATTTATCCAACGCATATATGCTATTATCTAACTGACAAACATTGCATTGAATTGACATACAAATGAGTTCAAAATATGCGAATCGGCAGCTGTTCATCGCTCGAAACACCACAGAATGATAAATGAGACAACATATATTGTCAGAAATAAGAATCAATATATATTTTTTCAAACCATAACCGCATCAAGATCCATTCATCTGTTAATTGAGAGACGTACCTGTAGTGAGGATGACGGTGTTTCCATCCGGGATGGCATTCACGTATTCTCTGAAGGCTATGGCACGGTCCTCAGACAAATGCGTGTCAAACGTCTGGCCTTTCTGCAAAATGAACATTAATCTTCTCATTGCTAAATGTGATTTTACTAACTACGGAATATAAGGACAATTTCAAATATCTACAGTGTTTTGCAAAAAAACCTAATAAATAGCAAATATTGAGGTTTTATTGAATATTGAGTTAATAGGTTATCGCACATAATATTATCCATGCTACTTCTACGAAACTCTAATATGTAGTGAAAAAAACATACAATTTCTCTCCACTAAAACCTAGTAACTCATTGTAACGGAGTGGAGGTTTTTATCAATTTTGTCGAAACCATGAAAAGGGTAGTTACTAGGTTTTTGCAAAACACTGTAGATATGTTTCACGATAAGCGTAGTAATATGAGATATATACTGTTTTTTATCATAATATTGTATTATTATATTACTCAATCAATCTAGTTTTATTCAACAGCACTTCAATACGCGTCTATAATTTGTCCATGGGCTGAAAAAATATTCTCGCGCGTGAGACATTTGGTTGATTTTAACAAGTTGTTACAATAAAAACTGTATCTAACGATATTTTTCTTGATATCAAATTTCAACACTGCATTCATCAACTGTGGTCGTATTGGTAATTTCGAAAATCTTGTTCAAACCCCAGTTTATCCCCAACTAATAAAGTCAAAACCAAAATACAACTCACTGTCACAAAGCAGCTAACATGGTCAAAATACATCACTGCGATGCCTCTTGTAAGATCAACCACTATACTATCATCCGCAAACGGCGTGTAGGGTCGGCCACAGAGGTTGAGTTGAGCACAGTTCCGATTATCGAATCCTTCACCACAATCTGAGTCGTGGTAGCCGCGGCTAGAGGCGGTCACGCGACATTTGGCTACATGTATAAACATATTGGGAATTAAGACACGTTTAATGGATAATGAAATTGTACTTCAAAGCATAGGATATATTATAAACGGCCATAAAGGTTGGGCACAGTTCCTGTTGCCGAATCCCTCGCTACAATCCACGTCGTGGTAGCCACGGCTGGAAGCGGTTACTCGACATTTGGTCGTTAACGTATTGAGAATGAAGACGTTCGTAATGAGTTATGAAATAGCATTTCAAAGCAAAGGACACATCTTAAACGGCCACACTAAGTTGGGCGCAGTTCCGTTTGCCCAATCCGCGTCGTGGTAGCCAAGCCTAGAGGGTTTCATATGGCATTTGGCTATACAATATTGAGAATCAACACATTTTAGTGCGATATGAAATGATACCTCGCGGCCTAGGGCATTTTCTAAATTGAAATCCTTCATGATACTATTTGAATGTGAATTAAGGCGCAATTTCAGTTTGCAACAGAACATTTGTACACTTCCTGAATAGCAAAATTGTATGCTGTGACATGTACCCACTGCATAACAAAATAAGATAAGTGAATAATTCAGCGCAATTTCAGTTTGTAACAGATCATTTGTACACTTTCCAATAGCAAAATTATATGCTTGGACGACCGTTCCCACTGTATAACAAGATAAGAATAAGTGAATCATTTTGCAAGTTCATCAACCTTTGTTTTAAATGTTTGATTTATCCGATATATTGCATCATGATAAAATAAGTGTTTTGTTAAAAAAAATAGGAACAAAGAAGCAAAGCAAGAGCAAGTTTTCTTACAGAAGGCAGCCATATCGGTAATGCTAGCCTCCACATGACCTGGTCCCTGGTTCGGGCCCTGGTAGCCAGCAGTGATTGGACACCAGTAGTCATGTACTTTCTTGGAGAAGATGGCGAGAGAGGACATGTGTTCATGTTGGTCATCATTCGCAGGTGAGCCAATATCTACCAGTTGTGATGCATGGTTATCGGATAATTTGGTGGTGTAGTCGCCATCTGAATGAAAAAGCGAAATACTTTGTAACGCCTCTGGTTTAAACAGAAAGTTATTAATATATCAAACCTTTATTTATAGGTTTAACTTCACATGTAGCATGTTGATGCAAACACTATGCTTATTTCTAGCAAAACTATATATACTGACCATTTCATTACAAAATAAAGTATAAATCGCAATAAATCAACATCTACAATTAAAAAGGAACAAAATAATAATAATAATGAATAACTTTAATTAACACAGTATATGTAATGAACTTACTTGTCATAATGATTATGGGAGTACCCGATGGGATGCTTTCCACAAAATTCTCAAAGGCGTTCGCCTCACTGCTACTCGATCCGGTATCGAAAGTGTGTTGTTCCTGTCAAAATTTAGAGTGAATAAGTATATGTATATTTTTAATATAAAGAGATATGTATGTATATAAGATACATGTAGTTATTATAAGTTAACTCATAGTATATATTTGCTATTATTTTGAAATGCGCATGTTATAAAAAGAAAAATAGATGAGTCTAACGGTTATTCCAAGAGTTTCATTTTCCTAACGAGCAGTACAATTGGTTTACAACTAAAATATATCATTTGTCGAATCTGGCGCATCCATTAAAAAAAACTCGAATATTGATTCAAAATGACGTCTTTTAGCACGGTGTTTTCTTACTGGTTTCAGAACATGTAATAGGACGATGCCATAAATCTCAGTTTAGTAAGCAAGTGTCATTTTGAAACGCCTGCAATTTCGATTAACAGAGTGAAAATATTTTACAAATCAACCAACCGTGACAGTACACGTATCAGGATCAAACAGCATGACTGCAATGCCGGTCTGGATTGGAACATCGGGATCATGGTCGAATATCTTGTATTCATCTCCACAAAGGTTCAGAGATGGGACCGCATCTGAACCGTCATCGTACACTACGTTGACTTGGCGGCATGCTTCTGAGGCTGGTCAGTTTAAAGAAAGATTATTGTTTTGAGCAGAAGAATTGTATGCCAAACGGCCTGGGTTTGTACTTTAAAGAATCAATGTAAAATTAGCAATATTAGTGAGTTGTTAAAAAAGGAGTTAGGGCCTGGCCACATTGGAAGCTTTTTCTCGCTTTTATCTGCTAACAAACCTGTCTTCCAATGTATTCCTTATGGGAAACAAAAAACAGCGAGCTGTTAGGTAGCCTTTTTTCGCTTTTTCGGTCTCCCATAAGGAAAAGATTGGAAGACAAGTTTGTTATGAAATAAAAGCAAGAAAAAGCTTCCAATATGGCCAGGCCCTTATGTTTGTCACATACTATTTTTTTAAGGCCCGACTCTGCTCAAGTGTATAAATCTTACGAGAAATTATGTAGAAAGAATAATGTGAATGATATCACGAAGAAAAATGAATATTTAAAAACATTTATGTACATCAGCAACTCTTTCTCACTTCGCCCATCGTTTGTTGCTATTTCAGTTCCAGTTACATAAACACAAATATTATCACCTTATACTAACCTCTATCCCTTGTGCACTGCCTGACCCCATCCCTTAGCAAACAGGCTTCGTTGTCACGACAACCCTCAGCCTCGTAGATTTCTTGGGGTCTGTCCAGGGTCGGGGGCTTGCAGGTGTAACGGATGCTACAGTCCTCACTCAGCCATGATGAGAAGGCCTGCATAATGGTTGATATTTGAAATAACAAATACTTAAGGTTAAAAAAGCCTTGGATTACTTAACACAATAATATGCTGTAAAGAAACATATACACTGATTTCATCAATACAATATCAATTACATATTGGATTTTGTATACTTTGATACAGATTGCTAGCGGATTCATTAGGGTGTGCATCAGGACACATCCGCGTTTGCTAATCAAATCTGTTAATATATGAGTTGCGAGGATATTGAGGCGGACCTCGATCCGAAACTGCACATTCTTGCCATTTTTGTGCATCACTATCCCTCAACCAGACAACGAAAACGTTAACACAAATTGACATATTTGCTGTCTGTCTTTTCGCTTAATTCAATGTCGATACATAGAGCATAAAGCATATTCAATATTAATTGAACCTAATATACCTCATGATAATCGCCCATTGCATCCGTGCATCCGCACTCTTTGCGGGGCACACACCGGTTGCCACTCAACAAGTAACTAGGCGCACACCCGCATCCGTCCGTGACGGGCCGCCCGCAGTGCTCGGATGCGGTCGGGTCCTGGCAGGTGTTAAGGCAGGGCGACATCGTATGGTAATAGCGCATGGTCTCAGGGCATTCGGGTTCTATATATCAATGAAAACAGTTTTATAAGCATAGTTATATCGAATAAATAAAGCGGGCCGCCCGCAGTGCTCGGATGCGGTTGGATCTTGGCAGGTGTTGAGACAGGGCGACATGGTGTGGTAATAGCGCATAGTGTCGGGACACTCGGGTTCTGTATATTGATTTTTAAATGTAATATTAATATCAAAAACTCTAAACAAATAATGGAGTTAAAGCATGCAGATATTGAGTAAATTTTAAAACCTAGTCCCACTCAGCAAAAAGCTGGGCGCACAGCGCAGTCATCCGTGAACGGACGAGACGCACGCAATCGCGCTAAATGCCCTTCCCAATCTCACAGGCATGCATCCACATGGGTTCAAAATGAAATAACAATTCAAATACGGAAATAAAACAAAAAAAAAACTACTTACAACATTTTGCAGCCGTGTGCCATCTCGGCCGGATTCCCTCGATCTCACAGGCCTGTGGCCACGTGGTGACTATGTGAGATGCGGCTTTATTCGCTACTTCCGGGTTCAATATATCTCAAATGTTTTTTTTCATTATATATTCATTATATGAAACTTACCGCATTTGGCCGCAGTATGCCAAATCGGCCGTATCCCTCGATCCCACACGCCTTCGGCCACGGATGTGTAAAATGTACTGAAAGATATTCAAAAATTAAGTAAAGCAGAAAAAGGAAGAGTGCAATTAACTTACCGCATTTAGCTGCCGTTCGCCATCTCGGCCTAATCCCCTCGATTTCACACGCCTGTGCCCAGGTTGCAACTGCGTCACATGCGGCTTCTTTCGCTGATTCCACCTCAATATATCGTTTAATATATATTCCATTATGTAGCCAATATATAACAAACCACATTTTACCGCCGTCCGTTATTTCGGTCTAGTCCCCTCGATCTCACTCGCCTACATGACACTATCTCTGGAAATAATGGTCGATATTGTTTCGAATGCTTACATTATATTTATTATACTAACCCCAGTTAGCCGCCGTCTGACATTGTGGTCTTATCCCCTCGATCTCACACGCCTGTTTCTACATCTGTGATCAATGCGAGGAGAAATCAGAATAGGAATAAATGCAAGACATGAAAACGACTAACCGCATTTAGCTGCCGTTCGCCATCTCGGCCTTATTCCCTCGATCTCACAAGCCTGAGCCCACGTGGCCACGGCGTCACATGCGGCCTCTTTTGCAGCTTCCGGTTCATCCACTAATTCAAAGACGTCGTATTGGCAGGCCTCGTAGAAATCGGTCATCTGTAGATAAGGAAGAGGTACAATGTGTATGTGGAAATTATGCTAAATGGGAAAATGAGGGCATTTACAATTATTTAATCATTTATCATCATAATGACTTGTCACATAAGCCTTGTAGAACTTGTGGAACTACTAGTTCGTGCATGAAACCATTACGTTTAATAACCACTATAACCTTTAAAAACATATTTTTATAATCGTGCAATTTATGCTTTTCAGAACATTTAACGGGGTTTTAAGGAAATTTATGCTTTTCAGCTGTCGATATACATGTATACATGTATATGGTTGGTGGATTATTCACTATTAAATTTACTTTTTAAAAACGTAAACTTGATAGTATCTATGTACACCTTGATTCATAGTTTTTGATACAGTATATATTTATATACTTATCTGTCATCGATGCATAAAATCAAATCACATACCACTTCATCTCCTATGGCCTGCCTGCATTGCTGCCACACTCCCCCGCGGAGTCTCAACAGACCGCACCACTCTCGTTCCCTCACTCGATCCTTCCATGCATCACTTGGTTCTTAGGGCTCCTCAGAGTGAGGCACAACTTAATAAGGGATATGAAAACACAGGGTTTATCTTACCACTTCATCACCAATGGCCTCCCTGCATTGCTGCCACACTCCCCCGCGGAGTCTCAACAGACCGCACCACTCTCGTTCCCTCACTCGATCCTTCCATGCATCACTTGGTTCTTAGGGCTCCTCAGGGGTTTCAGAGTGGACACAACTTAAAAAGGGGATGTGAATGCAAAGGGTTCAACTTACCACTTCATCTCCAATGGCCTCTCTACATTGCTGCCACACTCCACCGCGAAGTCTCAACAGACCGCACCACTCTCGCTCCCTCACTCGATTCTTCCATGCATCACTTGGTTCTTAGGGCTCCTCAGAGTGAGGCACAACTTAACGAGGGATATGAAAGCACAGGGTTTATCTTACCACTTCATCACCAATGGCCTCCCTGCATTGCTGCCACACTCCCCCGCGGAGTCTCAACAGACCGCACCACTCTCGTTCCCTCACGCGATCCTTCCATTCATCGCTTGGTTCTTAGGGCTCCTCAGAGTGAGGCACAACTTAATAAGGGATATGAAAACACAGGGTTTATCTTACCACTTCATCACCAATGGCCTCCCTGCATT
>LQRL01052005.1:7458-24344 GCA_001703475.1 Hydroides elegans | reverse complement strand
ATTGGGACGTATAAAAGATATATAGCTTTGTTTACTCGGAGCAAGCAATATGGACTATTTCAGGGAAGAAACACAAAGGGGGCCCTTGTCATGTTACAATGGATGGCATGTCCTTGGGCAAATACGGCGACGAAAAATACGGAGCCGATGCTGATGCGGGTCAGCTATGGGGAGGCAGACTATGTGGCCATGACAATGCGGGATCTCTTCTTGTTTGTGATTGGGGAAATGACCGCCTTCAGATACTGGATGCGGAAGGCACGTGGAGCATTACAAAGCTAAATCATTTGGGGTTTTATCCACGATATGCGGTGCCAATCGATGAAAACACATTTTGTATTCTTCAGTATGATGGAGGAAAGAAGTTGCATTTTTACAAAATGGAATGAAATGTTCCTTGAAGAGAAGCTATCATTAAAAAATGAGAATATGAACAGATTAATCACGTCATATGCATATGAAAGCAGGTATTTAAATGATGCTTAACGTCAGTGAAGTGATTGGAGACCGAATCATAAATCATAGATTTTAAAGATGTTAAAATATATCATAATTGTATTACTGTTCACGTGCATATTTTATGTAACCAAGTAAAAGTATACAAGGTGACAAAAGCTAAGATAATGAGAGCGCAATATCTTAGTGAATCACATTAAAACATTCTCAGATTTTGGTATATAAAAATATTTGGTATGTAGGTGGATTGGACTTTCAGCCTTCGTAATATGTCCATGCGAATAGTTTTACTCATTTTGTTTCTTTACTGGTTATCCTATGTTTATTTATTTGCTGTGGATTCGTTCAATGGCTATATGTGTCCGCACGCAGTAAGACGACTTTTATTTTGAAAGAAGTAGACACTTTGATTAATACGTAATACGTACAATATTATTAGTGTCCGTAACTCAGTTAGATAAGCTAGTCTACTATAAAATAAAGAGTTGAATATTGAAATAATGATTTCTTCATAAATATGGTGTTAGAACAGTAATATAGAGTCACAATTTTGTAATGTTTGTGTTGTCTTTTTTATGTGCATGATATAGGCCTATATATATTATAGCGTTATATATTTTAATTAGCTCATTTCATTTTTTGCTCTGTATATTTTCTCTTCAAGTTTCCTCTGCAATTCCTTTGGGATCTATTATATATTAGCTGTAGTTTCACAATCGCATTAAAATAACGATTAACATAACAATTTCGTTTACTTGTTTATTGACTATAAAAAATAATCATATTGTAACCTTTAGCAAAAGATTATTTAAATTTCTTAATTATGATTACAAATGCTAGTGGTCGACAGAGAATGAGATAAGTGAAAATTATGAGAGAGCTATCAGAGAAATGGGTAACACAAAATTACTAATTCTGAAAGCAACTTTAGTTTATCAAACGATTTTATTTCATAATTTCCTACAAAATTCATACGAAACTGTTGTACATTTTTCGGTAAACCTTATTAGAATTTCATCAAACTTATTGTTTAACCTTGTTTTATAAGTTTATGTGTGGAATCTGATTAATAAAATGATTGAAATGCATAGAATGATCGATTTTATTATTGAGATTTCTATAGCGATGTTATAACATTGGTTTTCATTTGATTTATTTACAAAAGATTTGTATAACAAAGGGGTCTATTGGTAAAAATAACAAAATTGTGTGTAAATAAACGATTTCTATTGAGGATATTTTACATTTTTAATCAAAACAATATGAGTTTGCACATGATTTTCGAACTAGATAATAATATTTCATGACATCCAATATCACTTTCCATTCATAAAGAGGTTTAAAAAAAGGGATTGAAATAGATGGTTGATGTGGTGACTTCGACATGAAAAAAATTCCCGTAGTAAAAAAGTGTTTGATATATCAAATATCCATATGAAGGCATTCAGTAGTTATTATTGCCACCAACATAGAAATTTGTATGGAAAAATCAGCACATCGGAATAAGTTTTCGTGGTGTTAACCACAAGTCGCGATTCGGCACCGAATGAATATATGTGTTTCTCATTTATTTGTTAATATTTAACTGTGAACATGCTTTGTAAAAATGGACTAATTCATAATCATTATTAAAATAACAGTTTATTTCCTAGAAGAAAAATAAAGCAGCGCTAAAGCGCTGCGTTGGGCTAACAACTTGAAGTGCACCGGTCACATGTTGTGTCAATTTCTGGAGTTTGCGGGCATGGAAAAACGGTTATTCAGTTGATTTTGTTATATAAAAGAAAAGATTCAGTCAGATTTATTGTGAAGGCCTTATCATATACAGGGTCTGTGGTAAAAATCTGAATAGGGGGTTTAAGGTCAATCATGTAAAATTCAAACGTATCCTGGTCACATTTTAATAATAACGAGATCATCACAAATTGTTTGAAATGTATAAAAAATATATAGGGCAGATTTTTCAATTATAAAGAAATAATTGACACTACAGCAGGGACAGGCCAGCCAATAAAGGAAACATTACATCGCTAACTTTTCTACATCATATTTAAGTTTGACATGCATAAATAAACTATCTGTTGAAATCCAAAGGTGTACCCGTGGTCAGGGCAATTATGACAAACTAATCATCGTGAGGCGTGTCATAAATATTGACACTGATGATATCTTTTGGCTACGAAACATTAACAGAAGCAATAATAAGAAATATTCCTAGATATTCAAATGGCAACTCACAAGCATATATCCTCTATGCATTAGCGATTGCAAGCGGCACTTTCCAGCTAAGTAATTTGAGATATTATAAAATTTAACCATTGCTTTTCATTAAATCGTAGAGTCAGATCATATTGACGTATAATTTAAGTGTGTTTTGCAAACATCACGTTTGATATAGATTACATTATCAATAAACGCCATTATGAGCTCAAAATCAAACCCGTGTTACATTACCTGTTCGATTTAATAAATATCCTAATCGAATATATTTTTTTTCTAAACGGTATTAAAACTCTTTCTGATGAAAACATTTTATCGTGATCGATAAAACAAAAGCAGTCGCTAAAAGATTGAAAATAACAAAATAACACAGAACCCTTCGGAATCACTTGTTGATTGCATCACTGCCGTACTACACGATGGCATATCTCGAATGTCTGCGTCGTCAAACGCACAATGCATACATTTCAGTTTTAAACGAGTGAGGTACATATCGTCAACTTAAAGGATGACAATTGACGACAAAATTGCATTTCATTACATAGTTTTTATAGCGATACGGTTTTCTGTCTTCAATATATGGAGAAATAATACCAGATATCATGTTTTTGTCAGCATTCAACACCAAAGACGAGGCATAAGTACAGCTTTAATGGCGTCCGGATCAGATGCTGATGTGGATTAGATATAAAAATATGCAATAACAATACACATTCGCTTCTCGAGTGCGAATCTTGCCATGTGAGTCTTGAGTGAGACAGGCAAGTAAACCATCACAAAGCTCAATCTATCATAAAGATGAATCCACCTAGAATGAGTGAAAAGTTTTCACTTTTATCAGATGGATCGAATCGTTACATGTGGAGTTATAACGAAATTGTAAACATATTGTGAATGAATCAACGCTTCATGGCAAAATGAAAAATCCACTTGCATTTTGAAATATAAGGAAATGATGATTATTATTCAGTTCTTATTTTATATTTAGGATAAGGAGAGTATGTAATTTAAGTTTACAACATATAAACGAGTTTTCGGATGTTGGAACATTATGTTATTTGATAAGTGTCACAATGACTATTATATTAGATATCAAATGTCATATAGACACGACTATTTGAATACAGGACTATTTGAAATATCGCTCAATGGAAGCATCAATGCGAAAATACACGATGGGGAGTTTTCGGATGTCTGCGTCGTCGGGGCTACAGTGTATGCCTTAGAGTATGACAATAACAAAGTATATGTTTTCCAGAAATCTAGAGGCGCATGGAAAACTATAAAATCACTACCATTGAAAGAGTGTGGAGCGAGTAGTTTCAATACATTAAAAATAGTAAACAATTTCATTTATGTTAATCAGTTCTTGACCCTAGAGCCAATGCTTAAGTACAACATTGACGGCGTGCTCCTGGGCAAGTCCGGCGACAGAATATACGAAGCCGATGCGGATGCGGATGCGGGTCAGCTATTTGGAGGCACGCTATGTGGATATGATAACACGGGATCACTTCTAGTGTGTGATTGCTTCAACGAACGACTTAAGGTGTTGGATGCCGAGGGTAGGTGGAGCATCACGGAACTTGACCATTTGGGGTTTGAACCAATGTATGCGGTACCCCTTGATGAAAACACATTTTGTATCCTTGGGGAAGAGGGGAAGGCGGGGGAGGAGGAGACAAAAATACACTTTTATAAAATAGATGGAAAGCTTGAAGGCGGGTGCCCTGAAATATGAAAATATGAACATATAAATCAAGTTCTATGTTAATGACAAAACAGTTTATAAATAATGTCTAACTAAAGTGATTGTAGATAGAATCATAAATAAATGTATCTGAAATGTTAAACTGCTATACATTATATATTACCAAATGAAAAGTTTATAAGGTGACAAAATCTAACATATTTCAGTGCGCAATGTTTTAGTGTATCACAGAAAAAACTTTCTCAGATTCTAAGCACCTGATAATTTGGTAAGCGGGTTGTTTTGACTTTCTGTCCTTATAATCTTTACGATGCAGTTCAAGCCCCTGTCCCCATTTTGTTTTCTTTGGGTCATCGTATTTAAATTACGCTGGTGTGGATTCTTTCAATGGCATTGGAAGAAGGAATGACCTGATAAAATTACTTTTCAGTTCTCTAGCACGTGTCAATCATGAGGTTATATCTCCAACTTCTTCATAAATTACAATTCATTTCTTAACATATTCTCAAGAGACAAAATGTGAATTGTTTTACATTATTTTGTCTAAAATCTAGGAAAATTGTCTGCAGAGTCATCAAAAGAATCCTGACGGACTGCAAAGTTATAAATAAGGTGATTCCGTCTTCTATGTGTCCACAAGTCCTAAGACGTATGTTTGCTTTCAGTTGAAAATTGGGTTTAAATGGAGGAGGCAATTCTATTAATTTGTAACCAAGTTATTTTTCGGATACATGCGTTTGAACAGGACTCATCCAAACCGTGCCTGTTGGAAACATCAATATCAATTTCAGTTTAATGTCTTCATTAATGTTATTGTTAGTACAGTGAGGTACAATTTTGGGGATGCAGTGTTGCATTTTTCTGTGTATGGCATAAGCTTCTAAATTTTTATATGTGTTTTTTTTTATTTCTTCAGTACTTCAGTAAAATTTGCAGTGTTTGTATATGTTTATCTGTGGCTTTTCCCGCGCAATTTATCAATGATTTAGTTTATATTCAGTTTATATCTATATATATTATTTCATATAATTATACAAACGCATATTTCATTTTATTATTCCTTTAAAATTTCAATAAATAAAGTTTCAGGTACTGACATCTAGCAAAGTCCGAATTGATTTAAAATTGATTTAAATTTAATCATCTGAAAAAATGATTAACTTGGCTATTCGCCGGCCAAGAAATGTTGAATCAAATTAGTTGTTTGAAAAGAATTTGTAGTAAGTTAAATGACTTAAATGACAAAATATCCTTTAAATTAATTGTATATATTTTTGAACATTTTTTGGTAAACATAATTTTCTATGATTAATTATATAAGTCTGAACTTTATGAGATGCATATGGAATCTAATTTATAAAATGATTCAAATATATAGGTATAGTGTTATTTAGTTATAAGTTATATATAAGTTTCTGATTCTATGATTTTTTTTACATTGTTTTTTCTTTATTTAATATATCAACAAATCATTAAACCAGCACGGTTTGATAAATGCAAATAATCAAAATTGTGTGTTTTAAAATCTGCTCGCAACATGGGGCATGCTTAGAAACCGAGTTGATTCTTACAATTTGGAATATAATTGCAACTAGATTATCGACATAACTTTCAGTGATTATTATTTTGAAAGGCAATTGCATTTGTTCATAATCTTTAGATTGCAACGCTCTTTAACTAGGATTTTACAGTAGATATATAAATGTTCTAATAAACTTTTACAACCTATTACAACCTGCACTTTTCGAACTAGTTTAAATGAGATGTTATCATATATCAGATATTATCTGATCTCGATCTCTAAACGGTATTAAATATTGCACTTAAAACTAGAAGGTCAGTGACCTTGGATCCCCCATGGACTTCAACATTGCTTCAATGCAGGATGGTCAGTGAAGAAAAACATAGGAATACAATATTCATATTTTGAAAAGAACAAAACTTCTACAACAAATCAAATATAGTAGGTGATATTTTTGTCTTTCTCACAGCGTCTTTCTCACGTTTTTCTTAAAACAGTTTTTCACATCTTTCTCATAACTTCATTCACATAACTTCTATTTCATAATGTTTTTCTTTAAATTGATTTTGTAATAAAAGACTCACAGCGTATTTCTTACAACGTCTTTCTTAAAATTGATTTTCTCACAACGTCTTTCTCAAAACTTCTTTATCACAAATCTTTTCTCACAACGTCTTTCTTAAAATTTAGTTTGTCACAACGTCTTTCTAATAACGTCTTTCAAACAACGTCCTTCGTAAAAGTGATTTTCTCACAACGTCTTTCTCACCACGTCTTTCTCACAACGTCTTTTCGGCATCGTCTTTTACACCACGTATTTCTTTAAATTGATTTTCTGACAACGTTTTTATCACAATGTCTTTCGCACAACGTTGTCAAAGCATTTCTTCGAAATGTGACGCGATTTCGACAATTTGCAGTTGATCGAAATTAAACCTTGACCAGGTACAGCTTTAATGTATCATGTTTATGAATATACAATATGAGCCCCAGCTTGATTCTTTTAATATAGGATGCCATTTAGACAATTCATGGTTGATCGATAACGTCTTTTGCACAACATTTTTATAACATTTCTTTGAAATGTGACGCCATTCCGACAATTTGCAGTTGATCGAAATGAAACATTTACCAGGCACAGCTTAAATATTTCATGTTTATGTATATAAAATATGACCCCAAGCCTGATTCTTTTAACATGAGATGCCATTTCGAATATTTATGGTTGATCGACATGAAACTTTGACGAGGCACAGATTCAATATGTGGTTCCTAGATCTCTAGCTTAATTCATTCACAGCTTGTTCCATCATTGACGACAATTCGCAATTCGAGAAAAAAGGCGATTGATCGGTCGACATGAAACCATGTTGAGGCTGAATCTTTACTTGGCAGCTAGCGAAGACAGGGCTTATATTGGCTGTCTTTCTCATACATACATACTTCAATGATAATATATTCTATTATTACCCCCATTTACTTAACTGAATATGAAAATTTGTCCATTTTTCAAAGTGCTCCAACATCGACCATAATGAGGCACGCCTTCAGACCTTGGTATATAAGTATATAATATTTGAAAGCTCTACCTCAAATCCGTCATATCAAACTCGCGTGCACAAATCAATCTATATCAAGCGGGGCAGACAGACGGACAGACAAACGTACGGACAGACGGACAAGTTCATCCCTATATCCCCTCGTTTTCATGGGGGATAATGAGTGAGATTTCGCTAAACCGCTGCAAACATATAACGTATATTTCCAATGACAATCTATTACATAAACTTAACTCAAGATAAACGCTCAAAGTCCCCCTGGATAACACCCAGAACTGTTCATGAGTATTTACCTAATCGTTAATTTGCCATTGCAGTATGCGCTTTCAGGATCGCTTATACAAATGACATTCTTTTTTATCTAGCTTTATTATTATATAGGTTGAGCCTATAACTGTGTAAATAATTGCGTCTGCTGATCCTGAATAATAATACAGCTATAAACGGAATGCAAGTACATATATATGAATAGGCTTATTTATATGGGCACCGTTAAATATTAAACATTATAACTGTTGCATACAGTAACAGAAATAAAAGGATATAATTCTTTAAAAAATCGGAACATATGCGTTTTAAACATGGCTTCAAAAGGTATCCTTATGTACTTTTTACAATTTAATATGAAAAATGGATATTTATTTAAGAGTACAAATCATGAATGGGAAAATTATCAAGAAATGCCCAGTTTGAATTATCTGTACACGTTATAATCTAATTGTCGGACAAAATCAGCACTGTTTTGAGTTTGATATTTGTTTGTACATTTTATGATAATATTTATCCAGACAACATATTCACCTATTGTTACATTAAACCTTAAACTATAGGATTGAGTTATATCAGTTAAATATGAGCACCCAACGAACGATTTTAAGACGTTTTTATATGGCTTACTTGTTGCATGAAAAGGAATAATTTGCAGCTTGAAATGTTTAAATATTATTCCCCAAAATATTATTCCAAAACTTAATTATTCGTTTGCCAGCCAGGAGTGCCCGATAATCGTTGCCAGTAAACTATATCATGCAAGAATCGGTACTCTAAAATATTTCGTTGACCACAAAACGGGTGTACTCTATTCTTTCAGAGTTTATTTCGAGCAAATCTTTCATTCAATGGACTTAATAATGATAATAATAATGAAACTAGACATTGTCGCATTGTTCTATTCTGTGAAAATGCCAGCAAGGAAGATTTCCCTGGGTACTCCTGTATAAAGAACAGAAATCGATCGCCAAAATTATAAGTAACAAATAAGGTTATAAGATTTTCGGACAGCATATTTATCATTTTTTCGGACAGAATTATTTGTAAGTCTTTCTCAATAAACGCGTTGAATAATGTGTCACAAAAATCGGAACATTCAATGCCGTTTTTCTCAAAACTACGATTTCGCACTTAACATGTTTATGCTCTAAGCTCTTCAATTGTTTATGTATGTTTCAACATTTATTATTCGCTATTTTAGAATAGATTCATTATTCAGATTGACACTTTATATTATCTCCGCCCCTTTAAGCAGGTGGTTGATAAATAATGATCAATCAAAATACAAGGGGTATAGGTTTCGGCCTGGCCGGTTTGTTTTTTGCGGAACGATACAATCCATTGAGAAAAAACTTTTTCGACAGAAATCCAATGAAAATGAAAATGTATATAACATTTAATAAACAACTTGCTATACTAGTTGAATCCTCCATCCCGAAATCAGCGATATTCGCCTTTTTACAGGGTGTTAACAGCTTATATATAGATGCAACGGAAATTGAATATGTCTGTCAAAGAGTGTCCCGTAACTAGACAACGCTTGTGCTATCAATTCAAGTATCGCTTTCAATAGCTGATACCCAAATCAAGTAGTTTAGATATTTTTCATTATTAAGTAAGTCTGTTTAGAAAATAATATTAATTGATATTTGGGATATGTTTTAAATGTTATATACATTTTAATACTTAGATTATACTAAGATTTTATTTTCTGGCTGTTCCAGTCGCTGTTCCAACCACTACATAAAACACATAAGACACAAGATACTTGAAAATCATTGGACTATAATAATAAATATAACAATGCTTTTTTAGTCACTCATTTCCAATGTGAGACATTGCTGATTTTCCTACGAACCTACGACACCCTACTTTGACAAGGTAGCACTACATATACCATCCCTTCTCTCTACTGCTATCCCTCAGGTCACTGTATTTCAATTTATCTCTTTTATATGCCACGTCGATCCGTTTTCCGAATAAAGGGAACCACTATCATGCTAATATTGGTTACAGGACGATTTTACAGTGATCAAGCAGTATTAGTTACAAAAACTGGGCTCACATTCCAATTTACGAATAGCGTTATGACACAAAACAACAATCATTAGAGAAAATGGACAAAATCTATATATTACATTTCTATTATAGGATCATCAGATGTGGACCAAGATGCAGAATGGCTGAAAGAACGCATTTCTTGTTGTGTTTGCCTGGAGATATTTGACAAGCCTCACACCCTTCCATGTCTTCACAGTTTGTGCCAATCCTGCATTGAAGGACTGAAACCCGTACAAAATGCAGAAAATGAACTCTACAAGTGTCCGTTATGTGATGAGCACTATATGAAAGAAAACGTCCGGAATAATTTCCTTATCGCAGAACTGATCGATTTCCATCAAATGTTGACAACCAGAAATGCCTCTGCCGTTTGCAAACAATGCGAGAAAGAATTACCAACCCATCGATGCCTTGAATGTAAGGCTGACTTATGTGGCCCTTGTAAAGGATTTCACGACAAATTCGAACTGATGAAGACTCATCATACCGTTTCCTTAGATTCTATTAATCGAGGTGTAGTTATAGACAAACACATCTTTTGCACCAAACATAATGATGAGCTCATTAAACTGAACTGCGTTCCTTGTGAAACACCTATTTGCGCTGTTTGTAAAGCCACTGACCATGATGGTCACAAATGCGAGTCTACAGCTGATGCCCTGAATAGACTTATTCCAGTGGTCAAAGAAATGCAAGCAGTTATACAGCACAACATAACTAAGGTGCGAGCAAAAAAGGTGGATGTTACAAAGGAAGTAAAGGCTATGTATAACAAAATCGAATCACTAGAGAGAGAAGTAAAGAAAATCCATTTGCATTTAAAAACGAAATTAGATAACGACCAGGCGTCCCTACTGGATGAGTTGAAACACATGCGTAAAGATATTGAAGATCAGGAAAAGAACTCTATTTCGCGCCTAGAGCTACATATAAAAGAATCAAATCACGTGACAGAATGGGTTGACACAGTGACTGGTTCGGCGCAAGGTACATCGCTACTGCAAGAGCTACAGTCTGGAGTCCGAACAAAGCTTGTCTCTATGACTGAAAACATTAAAGGAAGCAGTTGTGATTTAGAACAGGTTACAAAGCTTGATGACAAAGTTTCAAAGCTAGTACTTATGACAAACGCTCCGGTAGTTGGAAATAGCATTGGAACATTTCAAAAGCAGCAGTCGGGTTTTTGGCCGTTTCAACTTCAGAGATTATGCGACAGCAAACCACGAAATGTATCGTCAGTGGCTCTTGGCAACGTTTATGGTGTATTCCTCGGTGTCATCAATGACCAAATATGGATTCCAGCGACAAAATTCCACAAATCAATTATTGCAGTTTATGAAACCGATGGATCATTCGTAACAAACATCGATCTTCCTGATGCCATTAGATGTCCAAGAGCAGTCACTGAGTATCAGGATGCAACACGAGTTGCCATCATCGCCAGTGATTTAGGCCTCTTTGAAATATCACTTGATGGAAGCATCAATTCTAAAATACACGATGGTGAGTTTTCGGATGTCTGCGTCGTCGGGCCTACAGTTTATGCATTAGAGTATATCAAACACAAAGTACATGCTTTCAAGAATTCTAGCAAAACGTGGACAACTACAAAATCCATCGTATTAAATGGATTTATTTTGGATATGATCAATGGTTCTTACAGTACATTAAAGGTAGTAGAAGATTTCATACATGTGTATCAGTACTCAACCCCGGAGGCAATGATAAAGTACAATATGGACGGCTTGCTCCTTGGCAAGTACGGCGACGAAGGGGAAGGAGCAGATACTGATGCGGGTAATCTATTTGGAGGCAGAATATGTGGATATGACAATGCGGGATCGCTTCTCGTGTGCGATGATCACAACGAGCGCCTTCAGGTGTTGGATGCGGAAGGCAAGTGGAGCATCACCCAGCTTAACCATTTGGGGTTCAAACCACGGTATGCGGTGCCCATTGATGAAAACACATTTTGTATACTTGAGTTTGGAGGAAAGTTGCACTTTTACACAATTAAATGAAAGGTATCTTGAAGAGAAGCTATCATTGAAAAATTAAAATATGAAAATATTGATCGCGTCTTATGTTTATGAAATCAGGTGTATAAATAGTGCAAATTGTCAGTGAAGTGATTGGAGACCGAACATGAATAATAGATTTTAAGGATTTTGAAATATATCTTAACTATATTACTGCTCATGTGCATATTATATACAACCAAATAAAAAGTATATACGGTGACAAAAGCTAACATAATGAGAGCGAAATATATAAGTTAATGATAACACAAACTACATTCTCATATTTTGGAAACTTAAAATATTTTGTTTTCGGGTTGTTTGGACTTAATAATCATGTCCATGTACATACAAGTTTTAGCTTTTATTCTAAATTTGTTACTGCTTTGCTCATCGTATATTTATTGCGCTTATGTGGATACTTTCAATGGCAATATCTGACGAAAAAATCTTAAGACGTTTTCTTCCTTTCTTTTAATTGGGGCTTAAATGGAGTTTATATTTCGATTAATTTGTGATCTGGCTGATAATAGGGTCCCCGCGTTAATTCGGGACACGTTTAAGTAGTTGCCTGTTGAAAACATTAATAAGTTTCAAGTAGCTTGGTTGGTGTCCACAAATTATTTATATTGGAAACTGACTAATTGAAGAGAATTATATGTTCAAATGTTATTTTCTTCATTAATGTGATTGTAAGTGCATAAAGGTACAGTTTCGAGAATGTGGAATTGCTTTCTTCTGTATACGATTTATGCTTCTACATAGAATATCTATATGTTTTCAACATTCTTCGCCATTTCTTTGGTATTTTCGAGTTTGTTTTTTTTCGCAGAATTTTATCTTTGAAATTTAACCTTGATTTTGTATATATGTATTCAGTATATAGACCATATGTGTTTTTTATTAAATTACAATAAACATGTTTCGTTTGCTGAAATCATTGAGCGAATGCCGATTGCTCAAGGTTGTATTTTCGGTGAGTTAGTCATCGTCTAGATAAGATATACGTGAAGCGATTTTATTACTTTTTTCATTTGATTGATTGACAAAACATCTAAATGACATGGGTTTTAGAATTTAGTTAAGTGTGTTAAATATATTTCTTTTGAGGATCATTTATATTTCAATCAAATGAAAGATGATCTTGTACATTGTTGTCGAATCAAATTAAATTCTTGTCTAATATACGATATTTTGTTGCATTCATCAGGTTTAAAAAATGACTGATGCCTGGTATCCATGTAGAAAGAAAGTATGATATGCTCTATAAAATAAAATATCCGTAAACACGCGTTTAATGATCAGCGGAATTTCTGCGAGAAACGAGGCATGTCTCAAACATTTACATCATGAATATAGTAATTCTTTTTTGCAATATTACTTTCAAAATAAATAATATGCGTTCGATACCAAATATTTCGGTTGACGACAAATAGACTCAAGTTTTAACGAGAGATGATACAGAGGATTCTAATGCTTCCTATTTAATCTGAAAAAAAAGCCCACCCCTTAGTATACCCGGGGCCCAGATTCCATTTAGTACGTCCAAATGACGGCAGCAGTAGAATTCGGTATTTACTCTAACAGCGATTAACGGAAATGCAATTGGTTGTCCTTCTTTCTCAAAAAACTAAATTCGCCATTGTAGTTAAGTTTTGGCATAACTTTCTTGAATGATTATTTTAAAACATATTTAGTGATAACCAAAACACATTTAGTCAACAAAACTGGAGAAAAACTCTAAAGTTAGAACGTGATTACTGTTTTGAAAGATAATCTTATTTTCAAAATAAGGAAAGAGAAGGAAAAGTAAGGAAATTAAAGAAAGACTTAATTACACTGCATGTTAAGACATTAAATTTATTGACGAATATATTTATTAAATATAACAAACACATATCTATAAGTATCAATTTCAAATCAATAGTATTCATTTTATATAAATCAAATCTTAGAAGCAAAGTCAATGGATTTATAATATAATTTTCATAAACAGTGCGTTTGACTTTAATAATGCACAAAATGTAGTAAAATCTGAACTTTAAATACAACATAAATATTACATGCTGTTTTAATAACTTAAGGATTATATAGTTATTAAATCTCATAAATTCAACTTGAATTTCATGTGTGTACTAAAAACTTAATTTCAAAATACATTTTATAACATTGTTTCATTAAATATTTGCGTAGTCAGGATGTTTACCATTCATCCGTTTTTATCCACTTATTATGGAAGAACACAATAAAATTCAATTTAACAGATACATGTTTTTAAGCATTTTCGATGCTTTTCATTTCGATTGAGTGTTTAACATATTCTAATTATTTACAAATTATAATGCTGAATAGCATGATATCTAAATGGTGATTAAATGTAAAATTTAAAGACAAATCTTAACTATTTATGACCGATTAGTGAAATACCATTCAATAAAACCGAATAGTGAATAGAAAAGTATAACAAAATGATTTATAAGAAAATAGAATAAGTTAACTTCAGGCCAAATTTAGTGACATTAGCATACGAAAAACACAGTTTGTCTAAAAGTTAAACGTATAAAATTAGCTGTTCCACTTTATATGTCTTGGTGCGTTAATAATGCATTATAATACAAATATGAAGAAATATTAAAATAAATACACATTAATCTGCACAAATAAAAATTCTGACCTATCTCGAAAAAAAAAAATATATTTTTGATTAAAAAATAAAAAAAAAGAAAATTCCTAAATTAAAACATTATCTGATCTAAAATACCAAAGTAATCACTGCATTATTAACACCGTAGGATAGTTGTGACAATATTGTGATTTTTTTACATATTCAGAAGCATTTTAAAAATTCCACCGATAATGGTTAACATGTTGGGCATGACCATGTTATATGGCTGCAGCAATCATCTTTTAACAACTGCCTATCAAATTCATTTCTTATCTTAACCCTGTTTTTAGAACATACCCAGTACAAAAAAATACCGAGAGTCATGCTATAAGATAAACGTGTAGTTTAAAGTCTGGTTTTGTGACGATTTTTATATATTACACAATAAGACAACTATAAAAGCATATAAAATATACAAATACCTCAACTAATCGCAGATTTCGCTAAAATCAGTATAACTAGTCTATTGGTCAAATAACTAAGTAATTCATTGAACTATCCTATACGATTTATTACAATTTAGGATAGTTAAATTCACTGTTGTAAGATAAATTGTAAAATGGTTTGTAGAAAACTATTTTATACACCTATGACCTTAATGGGTTATTTTAATGGGATGAGCGTAACTCTTCGCATTAATTTTTGTAACATATGCACTGTGATTTTGTTTTGTTATGTATAACAGTTTTGATTAAACTTTGTCATACAAAAAACGACAGTTTATTATTGCACGAAATTCTTTGAAAGACATGAATTGAAACTGTACAAGGGTCGCATTGAAAACAATATTTATATATCATGAATATATATTTTTTAATATTGTCCCTAGAATTATACAATTAATAAAGATATTTTAAAGACTATTTAAAGGGTAGAATACAGTTATTAAAGCTATAATTTCCATCTAATATTTTTTTTCGCCGTTAAATACATGACTTAGATAAACGATTGCACCGCTACTTTATACTAAACTTATCAGTCAATGTGAACAAATGTCATTTTTACATGGCACTAAAATTATGACTATTAACACTACGAACACCTACTACGCACGCATACATATAATGAGAACATAACCATAATGTTTCCATTATGTTATCATCATTTCCTCTTATAAATCATACATATAATTAAATATTGGCAGGGCTCGAAACTCGATATTTTTCGCGCGGGCCCTTCGGGCCCCCGCTCTTTAAAACGTGGGGGCCCGAACCAAAATCCGGGGGCCCAAACATGTATATTCTTATGTAGGAGGTTCGAAAAATTTGAGGGCCCTTCGGGCCCCCGTACTCAAAAACCGGGGGGCCATTCGGAAAATCAGGGGGCCAATGGCCCCTGGGCCCCCGTGAGTTTCGAGCCCTGTATTGGTATACTTAATATTCACAAATTATGAAACTAAGCGCCGTATTGTTACACGAAAAACTACTTTATGGAAGCATATATCCTAAGCGACTAATTTACGTTATTGTTTGATATTTGCCATAATTACACACGATAATAATGTAACTTTGGTAATAGAAGAGCGCCTTATAACGCGATCAAAACTGATTTATGTAAAAATCTATTCGGTTCGGGAAACAAAGCGCATCAACTTGCTAAACATAGATAACTGAACGTAAAAAGAAATACATTTTGTATTATTTCCAAACGGGGAATATAATCTAGGAAGAAGCATTTCCGTAAAGCAGTGACCATTAATAATACTAAATTAGTTATAGTTATGCTAAGACGAAAAATGCAATATGAAAAATAATTTAAGAAAAAAAAAACAAACGTGCATACATCAAACATTTGTTATAACTGAAAGCGGTTCATATAAAAACACCAGAATTATGTCTAAGCGAACATATATGCATTCAACAATGCATTCGACAATTTAAATGTAATTGCTATGCAGGAGTAAGCAGTCCGGTAAATCACAGTCTGAAGAGTATATGTGAAGTATACTATACTTCAAGTAAAGTTTTTTTACTTGGTGTTTTATATAGTAATTTTACACACCATAATATCATTTTTCAAGAATCAATAAGTCAAAATATCCTAGTATGGGTGTTACGGTGGGGGTTGGCGGGAGGCTCATTCTAAATGATTTTTTAGTTAAGATTCTTTAATAACATTAAATTCTTAATGATTTTTTAGTTAAGATTCTTTAATAACATTCCTTAATGAAAGATATTTAGTGAATTAGTGCCTAACCCTAACAGAAAAAGATAGATATTTTTTATAATATTTTCGATGTATACCTCCAGTACACTCTTCAATCTGTGATTTACCGGACTGCGCAGGAGTAAGTCGAAGGTATCAATTATTTATTCGCTACCGAAAAAAAGAGTGACTGACTCTACAATATGGGCTCAGCCTCCCCCCTCCGTACCTCTTTTCTTTGGTGGCACATATGCTTAGG
>LQRL01051985.1:0-12107 GCA_001703475.1 Hydroides elegans | reverse complement strand
AATCGCACACTTATTAGTACTTAGCTACATACTCACTTGGTAGTTATAGCAGTACTTGACCTGTCCGGTGGCAAGTAGTTGTTCTGTTATCCCGTAGTACATTTTGCGAACTGATATACTCACTGGGTACTTAAGCTTATATGCCTAATCGCACACTTATTAGTACTTAGCTACATACTCACTTGGTAGTTATAGCAGTACTTGACCTGTCCGGTGGCAAGTAGTTGTTCTGTTATCCCGTAGTACGTTTTGCGAACTGATATACTCACTGGGTACTTAAGCTTATATGCCTAATCGCACACTTATTAGTACTTAGCTACATACTCACTTGGTAGTTATAGCAGTACTTGACCTGTCCGGTGGCAAGTAGTTGTTCTGTTATCCCGTAGTACGTTTTGCGAACTGATATACTCACTGGGTACTTAAGCTTATATGCCTAATTGCATACTTATTAGTACTTAACCGCATACTTACTTGGTAGTTATAGCAGTACTTGACCTGTCCGGTGGCAAGTAGTTGTTCTGTTATCCCGTAGTACGTTTTGCGAACCGATATATTCACTGGGTACTTAAGCTTATATGCCTAATCGCACACTTATTAGTACTTAACCGCATACTTACTTGGTAGTTATAGCAGTACTTGACCTGTCCGGTGGCAAGCAGCTGTTCTGTTATCACGTGGTACTTCTTGCGAACCGATATGTGAAGCGCCGTTTCACCGCCTTTGTACTCGCGATGGTTCACATCACAACCGGCTGCGAGCAAGATTGCCGTAGCATCCTATTAGCGAAATAAATACGAACAGCTTTGACGAAATGAAGAAGGTTAAACATAAATCCGACAGCATGAATGGAATAACACCAGAATTTATCAGAGCCGTCTCACCGCCTCGTTACTCGCGAAGGTGTACGTCACATCCGGCTGCGAGCAAGATGGCTGTCACATCCTGGATAAATAATATTTATCCAACACAATTTAATACCACATTGTATGTTAATATTAAAGAGGGATGTAACGGCGGTTGCGTCCTTGAAATCAGTTTAAACTCCAACGCAATAAACGGACATATATAGCGAGAATCGCAGCGCCCTTTCATCGTTTTTTTTTCTTGCCAGAGTTCGCCTTCGGCCGCAAACAATATTTGTGCGGTGTCCTAAGCTAGATCTGCAACAGAAATTAAAGTTATGGTACAAACGTAGTATAAATATATAATAAAAGAGCAGGGAAAACTTGATTATTAGGTGATTGGGTAATGCAATTGAAGAAAACAAAAGTGTAAAATACATATACAGGAATGAAGCATTTTTCCATGAAAAGCGAAATATAAAAACTATAACAACAATTTAAACTATTATTGATGTTTCTGCAATGAATCTCGTCACATCCGTTAGTAACTAAAATGATCGGCTTACACGAAGAAAAAAAAATTATCACCGCTATTTTGTTAGATTAAATACAATTACTGTTTTTCAAATTGTGAAACAAGCACCACTTTTAGAGGACAATATTATCACATTTTTTTAATAATAATGTCATAGGAATTGGCTTGAAAACACAATCAAATAGGCCTGATATTCTGGAAAATTGATGGGAAATTATTTCAATTATAAAGAGGAATAAACTGCGCTTTGCTTGATTTGGAAAAGCAATTTACATACCATATTAAATGCAAATAAATGTCATTTCAATTAGATTTAGTCATTTGACTGAATAATGATAAAATAAATATTTGCTTTGTTATCTAAGAAATTGTTTCCCGGAACATATAATTAAACATATAAATAATTAATTTTCATAACATTTGGCTATTATATTAATTACAACTATTATAATTTATAGCACGTCGACCTTTTGATAATGTCATTATAAGATAGGATACGATGCAAGTGGGTTTGATAATCTAATCCAATCCAATAAAAATACAATTTAATTGAATAAGATAATCAAGGTCTGCTTCCTGTGCATCTGATCTGAAGTAAGCAAGTGATGTTTGGTTTGATAATGAATAAACTCATTGATATATTATAAGAAAACCCGAAATTATAGATTGTGACCGAACATCCAATTACCAATTACCTTTATTTTGCCAATATCATTGATGTCTTATTGAATTCATTAATAAAATAATATAAACTAATCAAGTAGTTAGCAAAGATGCAATATCTTTAAAATGTACCCATCCTTATTGTGAGATTCATAACATATTTTTTGTTCAGATAATGAATATAGGGATAAAACACGACTGTGAGTTTGTCTAGCTGATTTAGTGCGATGAAGAAACAATTACAAAACGAACGCCGAAGATTCTAACTGTAAGATTCTAACTGTATAAAAAATTCCGAACAAATAGTCATGATAATAACTTTTTATGACGTTTTGTTTGAATACTTGTGTGGAGAAAATATGCGGGAACTGTACTGCAGTATTCGCTCAAAATGAGTCACGCTTATTAGCCTCTCCTCATTTGCATAAATTATAATGCGTACCGTGTCTGTATTGCAGAATATAAAACGGTTTGAGTGAGCAAAGAAACATAAAAAAATCTTGCATCGTGTAATAACAATCCATACAAACCAATAAAACATCGTTTTATAACAAGAGACCGCCTCCATAATAGGCGTATGTCCCCATTGGTTCTGAATATTAACATGCGCTCCGCTCCCTATTGTAACCATTCACCAGTGCGCCCTCCCGTCAATCAACCAATTAAAAATCAATTAACTATACCTTGTTATTATAAGAGACCGCCTCCATAATAGGGGTGTGGCCCCATTGGTTCTGAATATTCACATCGGTCCCGCCTCCAATAATGACTTGAAGTAAGTGTGCCCTCCGATCAATCAATCAATCAATAAATAAATCAATCAATTAATTAAAAATCAATTAACTATACCTTGTTATTATAAGAGACCGCCTCCATAATAGGCGTATGTCCCCATTGGTTCTGAATATTGACATCCGCCCCGCCTCCAATTATTACTTGAAGTAGCTGCGCCCTCCCGTCAATCAACCAATTAAAAATCAATTAACTATACCTTGTTATTATACGAGACCGCCTCCATAATAGGGGTGTGGCCCCATTGGTTCTGTATATTGACATCTGCCCCGCCTCCAATAATGACTTGAAGTAATTGTTCCCTCCCATCAATCAATCAATCAATTAATGAATCAATCACTTAATTAAAAATCAATTAACAATACCTTGTTATTATAAGAGACCGCCTCCATAATAGGCGTATGTCCCCATTTGCTCTGAATTATTCACATCCGCCCCGCCTCCAATAATGACTTGAAGTAATTGTGCCCTCCCATCAATCAATCAACCAATTTAACATCAATTAACAATACCTTATTATTATAAGAGACCGCCTCCATAATAGGGGTATGTCCCCATTGGTTCTGTATATTGACATCGGCTCCGCCTCCAATAATGACTTGAAGTAGTTGTGCCCTCCCGTGACGAGCCGCGAAATGGAGAGCCGTGTCGCGGTTTTTGTCGCGAACGTTGAGACAACAACCTGGAAAAAAATAAAAACAATTATTATAAGGATAGCATTGAGTTAAAATTTAAAAGCTCGTTCATCTAAAATGATACATAACTATTCCTAAATGAATGCATATTCAATACATATCAATGTTACATAATTGTATTTTGTATTTATCAATATATAGGTCACTAAACCGAATGATTCCAGATTAGTTTCTTAGGCTGTATGTGTATCTAATTTGGGGTTTCGAATCATAACAAAAACATATTCTAATGCATTAAACGATGCGATAACACCTTAAATAATTATTTATTCTGACTTTGGTAACCGAATCAAAGCCAGAATACACGCTATACAAATGTGCCTACCTTTAGCTACGAGACGTTTCACAGCTTCAATTTTCCCGTTTCTTGTTGCTTTCATCAGCGGAGTTTTCAGAGTTATATCCTACAGAAATGAAGCGTTTTAAAATCAAAATATGTATAAAAAATATTCGAATGTATTTTATTATTTTGGAAAACTCAATTTTGAATACATTTGTTTCTTCCTTGTATGATTGGACCAAGTCAAAACGGCTAAGATTTGAAAAAATATAAATCTTCACATACCTGCGCATTAATATCAATCCGTCCATTTTTTTTCGCGAAGTGACGAATAGGTTTTTTTTTTCATTTTGAGATATAGGCAAAAGAAGATTTTACCACTTTCGAAAGTAATTGTTGTAAACCTTATTGTTTACCTTATTATGTAACCTAAATAATACATTCATATACCTTATCATACACCCCATTATGTTAACTAAATTAATAAATGCATTGAACAGTCTTTACTATAATTTAATTACTGCAATGACGTCATCAAACTTATTCGTCACTTCGCAAAAAACTATAAAATACCAAACATATATCAAAAACTAATATAGACAGGACATTGAAACTTACGCATTGAAAAGACATCGTGAAACAATGTTCAAATTTAGTGCTCAAAATCGTTAAAAATGCGAAGAGCACCTCACGATCTGTTCCTCAAAAAAAGTGTTCCCCACCAATTTCCAGCTGGCTTGGAAATTTTGAGACATTTCATTCTAGCTTGGAGATTTGAGTAGTTTGAGGAACACCTTTTTTGATAATTTCTTAATTTCCATAATAAATAGTGAGCATGTTTATTTCTAAGATTGATTAAATTTGCTTGCAATTGTCTAATCGACAGTAATTAGCAAGATATGATATGTAATTTAGTTATATTCGACATTTCAATTTTCGCAAAAGGTGTTCCTTTTCTGTTCCAAGCTAGCTAGAAAAGGAGAAACAGCCTAGCTGGCTTGGAAAAAAGGAACACCTTTTTGCAAAATCTCAATGTTCAAAAACAATTATCTTGTTGTTCTTCGAACTTGAAAAGTTGTTTTAAGTTGATTTAACAACTATTTGAAAAATATGTCGTGAGGTGCCCTTCAAATGCCTATTCGTCACTTCGCGAAATAATGGACGAATCGCCTGTTTCAGTAACACATCCAGCATATCTACATTGCCATCTTCTGCGGCATAGTGAGTGGGACTGTTGCCGAATGTATCGCGATTATTTGATTATTTAGGCATAAGATGTTATAAAACGAAGAGAAAAGTGTTAAATGGAACTTAGCCACATATACCAGGCCCTGCGCTTGGGCTGCACACACCGTCACCGTGAACTCATGCTTACCATAGTTAACCTCATACGCGGTCCGCATTGGGTCATGAGCAAGTTTTGAGAGGGAGGGGTGGGTAGTCAAACATACCTGTGCATTAATATCAATCGCCTGTTTCAGTAACACGTCCAGCATATCTACATTCCCATCTTCGGCTGCGTAGTGAGTGGGACTGTTGCCAAATGTATCACGAGGATCCGGGTTCGTGCCAAGTGACAGCAACTTATGGAAACAGGCAACCTAGCGGGCAAAAAAGTTCGAAATGAAATGAAATATTTGTTGCATTCACTAAAATCAATTATCGATATATGTATACAATTTTTATATAAAATTCGTGAATGTCCTGAATAATTTAAATCGAGCAATTTATTCAATTATGTACAATATATTGTTTGCATATGATGATTGAATTTAAATAGATGTATGTTTCCTCAATAATATATTAATATTCGTAATCAAACATAATATAAAACACCATAATCTCATCTTTTACATGAATGGTGCATAAACTGTCCTATTCTACATCACTTCTTATATATGTACGCTAAATAACCATCTAAAATAAACCATCTGTCATCAAAAAGGTTGAAACATAATTGCGACAACAAAAAAAGGAAAAGCGGTATCGGTATGCTGCTTTATCATGGATATATTCAAAATAATTAGTAAAACAAATTCTGTTTTTTTTTTCAGCATCGAAAATAATCACATAACTTCAGTGTATATTAATTGTCTCTAATGTTTTAGTTTATAGAATAATACGCTGATTTAAACGTTTTTTTTTTGTTGTTGTTGAAAAACTATACCTTATGCCTTAGCACAGCGAAATGAAAAGCAGTCCTTCTATGTGTGGCCGTTGTTTGATGAATATCACATTTGACGTCATACAGATATTGCAGCATACCTTAACAAATAAGGATACCAAAACATAAGCAAAATATCATAGAAGATGACAGGGTAAAACACAGTTCGACGTCACATGTAGTCAAAACTATGTCAGAGTCGCTTTGTTCATGACATACAGTCGCGCGCATTTCTAACCCATAAACTCAAACGCTAAACGCAAACTGATAGCCACATAAACGTTAAACGATAAACTTAAACGATACAAACGTTATCCGCAATAACGATAAACGATAACCGATAGCAGATAAATGATAAACGACATCTATCTGTGGTATATAAAGAGCTTCACTGTGAGTGTTTATCATAACCGAACCACGATATACGATAAACGTTGAACGATAACCGCAAACACGATAAACATTAAACCATAATTTTGATATTGCGAACCGTTAAACGTTAAACAATAAGCGATAACCGATAAGAATGTTGTTGGATTAGAAATGCCCGCGACCGAATATCCAGCCTGCTTCTCGAACGAGCAAGTTTTATGTCGGCATATGGTCATGAATTACCCTAGAATAGGTCAACTTGAGAGTATGCCACGTTCGTTGTTAAATATCTGCGACAGGCTTATCCGCGGAAATCTTATGAAGTCATGATATTTGTTTTAGACGCTGAACGAATTTTGAATTTTCGAATTGTGCGTAACAAAATATATCAAAATTGAAGTCCAGGGCTTTCATCTTGCAAGCGAAAGAAGTCGACACAAGAGGTTGATAGAAAAGTCTACATAAAAGGGCATATGTACATGTATATGAAAAACCATAAGTCTCTCGAAACGAGGCTATCCGGGGACACTCGCCTGGTTTGCTTGCACGGCAAAGTGTGCTGCCGTACGCTTCATTTTGGGGCCAGTCAGGTGATTCAAATCGCACTTTGTAGTGTCAAAAAGACACTGAACCATGTCTTTGATTGAAAACATGCGATGTAAAGTTTAAACTTTAGATTGCAGTAATTTTAAAGAATAGTATAAATGCTAAACTTCCTTAAATATGCATTTTAAATCAATTTTCGATAGAATGATTCAATTGTATCATATCAGGATTATCATTGCATAAATAATAAGTTTTGAATTATATAAACCTTTTCATGCTTTTGTTATCACTTTATAATGACGCTCTAATCGATTTATCTATTTTCATTATAAATTTACTTATTTTTATTACAATAAAAGTTTGAATATTATCTTTACCCGTATATCCCTTGTATGCCACCAAATGAATCGGACTCAAATCCAGATGATTTTTCTTTCGCACTTCGGTGAACTTCGCGTTTAAATCGATATTGTGCTGTTCAACTAGTGTCTCCAATAGCTCACAATCGTTATTGATGACACAATCGTAGAATTCCAGACCCCAGCCGGTACCGCCACCCATAGCCGTTTTGACGTCACGCCAAGACGTCGAATTCATGATGTATGGTACTATTTAGACGTCAACTTATCGAATAAAAGATAAAAATATGTTAAGATGTATATATGCATGATTTTTTAAATAGAAAAATTCAAGGTCCCACCCGGTCCCCCCACCCATTGCCGTTTTGACGTCACGCCACGACGTCGAATTCATGATTGATTCTACTGTTTAGACGTCACCTAAAAAATGAAGATATATATCATAATACATAAATGCATATATATTGTAATCAGACATTTCATGTTCAGACCGCGTCTTTATCGTAACGCCACGACGTCGATTTGAAGGGCACCCCACGACCCATTTTTCAAAAAGTGGTTAAATCAACTTAAAACATCTTTTTGAAGACGGACAACAACAAAATACTCTTTTTTGGACATAATGGTTTTGCAAAAAGGTGTTCCTTTTTTCCAAGCCAGTTGAGCTGTTCCTCCTTTTCTAGCCAGCTTGGAGCAGAAAAGGAACACCTTTTGCAAAAATTAAATTGTTGAATATAACTAAATCACCTATTGTGGAAAACGAATAACTGGTTATAAGACAATTGCAAGCAATTGCAATTAATTTGCAATTAATTATTCTCATGAATTATCAAAAATAAAGAAATTTATCAAAAAAGGTGTTCCTCAAACTGCAAAAATCTCCAAGCTAGAAAGAATCTCCTCAAAATCTCCAAGCCAGCTGAGATTTGGTGGGGAACACCTTTTTTGAGGAACAGCTCGTGGGGTACTCTTCTCGATTTCACTTTGAAGTAGTGTGACGTCACTATTCTGAAGGGATAAAGCAAATACAGTAAATGTAAACTGTGCTTTGATTCAATTCAGTCTTTCTTATAAAGCCTTTCTTATAATCATAGAGCAATCCCAAAGGTCGTCCTTGTACGTCGCATTCAGACGTGACGTTGTGAGGACGACCTACTTTGGGCCCGTGTCAAAGTTTTCCGTAGTTTCTTTACGTCCCGGCGTCCGTAAAACGTAATTCGTACGTCAGGCTAGGGCGCTATGTGAATACAAAGTCTTTTCTACGTCCGCGACGAATAAGGACGTCCGGAAAACTTTCTGCGTCATTTGATATATATTCAGGAGCTGCTATGGAACACGGTTTTCTAGGAACAGCTCATTAGGTGCTCTTGCATTACTGAATATTAACTAGGAAATATTATATTATTTTGTAAACTCTCCACGGTTTATAGATTTGTGCAAGTACGTAGCATAATGCAATAGAATCTAGCAAATGAAAAGAAAAACCATATATCCTACCATATATCCTACCATATTTATACTAATTGTAGTTCTTGGTAAGTGTTTTTTTTCAAAACACCTGTAATAACCATTAAGAAAGGTAAACACAGGCTTTCAATATCATATAGCTCACAAGTATAATGCTCTATTTTCTATTTGAACCGTTGAAATAATGCCATCTTGCCTTTTCCCAACTACATATATCTAAACATTATACGTGCGCACCTGAAAATATCCGAATGTTTTTATTTTTAAACAGCTTCCATATCCAAATAATAATAATTGGAATCCATCTTGACTTTGGTGGGAATGTGTGTTTATGTGCACATATTATCGTGACGTCATTGCTTCATGTGCAGTAAGACTTAAGAGTTTCCATAAATGGAGTGGGACTGCAAAGTCAATCCGACACACAGTGAGCAAAGCAAAACTAACGCAGCAACAAAGTCTCCTTTTCTGGTCTATCCCATGTTTTGATTTATTCTGTTTAGATAGTTTAAGATCGTTCGTTGCCTTATTCCTTATATTAAGATCCGTCGTCAAAATGGGTAAATTGCGAATTTAATTAATATAAATATCACACTTTATCCAATTGCGTTTTACGTAGATTTATAATATATTGCCCATGGTGTGTTCGCCAATTTTCATTCCTCATTTTGAGCAGATTCTCAAGCAATTCCATGTATATAAAGAGCAAAATCTGGTACCAGTTTCCTTCCTGCAATGGACTGCTCCTGTACCTGCAATAGCAAGCAGGAGCAAAATCAATAGTCCCTGTCTGCTACCAGCAATGAAATGCAACTGTAAAGGAATTGCGCGTTTTACATTTGTTTGGGAATTATTGCCTCAAAAGATCGGGTAGCAATATAAATGCGGAATCGTTAATATATCACTCAAATGTCAAACTATTATTGTGAATCGCAAACTTTAAAAGGTGAATTATTATTCTTCATATTATTCATAGTAACTTTATTACTTTATTTGTATGCAATTAATTTTAAGATGTACATTATGTGCTACGATAAAGGGTGCACTGTTTGGTCATTGTAGGTTTTTAGATTGTTTCATATGACTGCATTGTGTTGATGAAATAAGATGCTAAATATGTACGTAAAGAGTAAAAAGTACCATTAAACAATTCCTAAATAACACGTTTTGAATGGTTTGCAACGGTGTCCGCTTGGAAACATTTTGGATGGAAACTTTTTGGGTCAATTCTCAATTTTGAAACTTTATGGATAGAAACGATTTAGTCGCTAACTTGTTAGGTGGAAACAATTTGTCCCATATTGTCATTGTTTGAAACTTTATGGGCGGACACTTTTTTGGGTGGACACTTTTTGGTACAGATTTGTTGCTACACATAATTATTTATATGAAAAGTCGAAATACAATGCTTACGAACGTTTTAGTATGGTTCGTATTTTATTGGTCAAAGGCGGACAGACACAATCAATGTAATTTTGGGTTCTTCATTATATTATTCAGCTGTACCTCGATCGACCAAATATCACTACATTGTTTTTAAATTGTATAGGCGAATAGGTTTTCCAACCTTTTGGGGGTGTGGATCTATAAAACCAAATATTCTGACGCAAAAAGGCCACCTGAGATTTCTATACAATGTGACCTCAATGAACAGTATACATCAATGTAGCTGACGCAGCAAATGTTGTTCATACCACGTCGCCTTAAGATGTGACGTCACAAGTACGTTCCCATTCGAACCTTTATAAAGAGTTTCCGGTGTGTATTTTAGATAGGATGATTTTTTGGGGGGATGCTGAACCGACTCTGTTTCCATATATGCGATGATGAAATATAACGGAAATCTTCAAAATGGGCCAACCTGAAAAGATCACTTAAACGAGGTTGTTCAACGTCTTCTCGAGTGAATGTATTTGTGTACATTTGCTAAAGATATAAGAGAAAAAATGTTAAGACCTTGACCAATACGCATTATTACGTGAGTGATATTTATGGATATTTGGGGCACGCAAGCAATTACCCTATAATAATCATCAAATAAATAATATGCCATTATGTACATTCTGCATTGCATGCTACCTGTAACAAGGGGTTTTACTTCTGTATTCGATACATTCTGCGAAGTTATAAAACCATACAAGACATGTTGTGCTTATTTTTCTGCTAGATAATCAGACTAGATAACATTAAAAGAAATGATATGATAATGCATTTTTGGCATTTCTCAGTACAGCTAAAGTAAGATTTTTTTAAATTGACTGTTTTTGTTTTTCCCGATATCTCGAGTCTTGGGTTTCATTGGGTTTCGTCCTTTGGCCAGTAGAGCCGCAACACCAGACGGCATTTTTTAATATAATTTATAGATATATTTGATTTAAAATGAAGGAAAAATCGTTAATTTTTGTTGATTTCTTTAGAAACTGTTGATATTTTGAACACGATCGTTTGGTGTCGCTGATTATAAATACTGAACAGGTGCCGAAGAAATATGATCAACAAGTACCCTCAATGTTATTTGGTGATCGACTTCTTAATGACTACATAGAATTCTTTGTTATAAGTGGTAGACTTCTATATGCATCGTTTCTATAGAATTCTATGAATGCCTGTCATGTGTCATAATCAGCACCGGTAACATGTATACAAACCTTCAGGTATTTTTCAATGTGTTTGGTAATTTGCAATTAAAAAAGTGAACCCACTGTGCAAAAAGTATAAAATATTCACTGGCTGACAAAACAGTCAATTTAAAAAAATCTTACTTTAGGCGGGACGTGATGTGAGTCCGAGCTATTTCTATGTCGTTCTATAAGAACATTATTCCATATATTTTCTGGATATCAAGTCAAAAGGGCCCCGGTCAAAATTGCCCCGGATGCCTCATATCTATTAACATATTTAATATGTGTTACTGGTGTATTCTTCGCATTCTATCAACGTCTTTACTCTACCAATAAATGTTATTTTATTGAAGCCATTTTTGTTATTTTATTGGGGCAATTTTATTGAACTATATTGCCGAAATCGGGACCATTTTGACTTTGGCCATTTTGACCTGGATTCGTTTTTCGTCATGGATTTAGGGAACTGGGCCATACATGGGAGGGGACAAAATGGCGTCTAGTAAACCCAAGTTAATTACCAATTTAAAACGTCAACCCAACGTCATGTTTCAGCTCTACTTAGTTTTTAACGTACATTGAAGTTTACACAACAAATGATATCATTGTTGCTCCCGTTGACGCAACGTGTCGGAAATATGTCCGTAACTTGAGGTATGAACATGCATATGTTCAATTATTGCGGATTATAGTTGAGAGGATTTTGTAGCTTGGTAGAGATATGTTGTAAGGTGCCGAAATCTTTATTTCCCACTTTTCACATGCGAA
>LQRL01051974.1:0-14141 GCA_001703475.1 Hydroides elegans | reverse complement strand
TATATAAACTAGCCAATCAATGAATCACCTACGACGCATCGCAGCTATCAGGGATTGCATATCAAAATCAGCTTGGGAAATCTAGTCAGTTCCCTCATCACCTCGGAATCACACCAGATTGACTTCATGTTGAGCAACGGATAGAGTACAAGATCCTCCTCATCGTCTTCTGTGTCTAACATATCACCGCCCTTATAAACTGAACGAACTTGAACGAGCGCTACGTTCCATTCGTGCTTCGAGATATTTGGATTCAAAATCTCTTGTTGTTCCAAAGGTCAACTCGAAACAAAAGAGACAGAAAAAATATTACTATGCGGGGCCACACTTCTGAAACGCATTACCTACACAGCTATCTAACTACAACTGTTTCCGATTGCACTTAAAACTTTTGTCTTTCAGCAAATATGACTGGATTTAGATACTTTAGATTAAGTGATTTTTGTTGTGAATTTTGAGTGAAATTTTAGTAAACTGTTTTTATTTATGAACTTGTCACAGAATATCATTTCGATTCATGTTTTGTTTAACTTTTGCTTATATAGAGGTCGGACAGAAATGATAATGTTTTGGGAGCTAGCCAAACTGAGGCATAATGTATAAAAGAAGTTCGTTGCAATGTCAACATTCACTAATAAGTAGGTGCCTTCATGCCTAAATTCAATAATAAATTTATTTTCAATCACTCTGAAAATGAGTCCCGTAAAGAGATTGAAGAGATACGGCAAAGAGAGTACACATCCCTGTCTTGTCCCTCTTCTTATTTCGATTCCCTCAGAGTTTCCCTGCATGGTACTTACAATTGCTGCCTGCTCCCAGTAAAGCCTGGCTATTATTCGTTCATCGTTCCCGTCGAGCCTAGCTAACTTGAGTTTTTCTATTAGCTTCTCGTGGTTAACCCTTTCAAAAGCCTTCTCATAGTCTATGAAGCAAATGTATAGATTTTTTTGCTTTTCCAAATGCCATTCAGTTGTTATTCTTAGATTAAATATGCCTTCGCGGGTGCCCTTTTTTATCCTAAATAGACTCCGAATTTCACCAATTCATCGGTCTATTGCTGCACAGTCCTAAAACTTGTTACACAGCTTAATGATTTTTTCTAATCCAATCTCGTCTAATGCTTGAAGCATTTCGGTCGAAATGACATCGTCTCTAGGAACCTTTCCAGGTCTAAGGGAATTTATAGCTCTTCTGACTTCCTCCTTGGGTATTATCGGCCCTCTGTATTGTACATTTGGGAAAAATTCCCCTCTATCATCTTTGAAAAGGTCTTCTATGTGCTCTTTTCATCTAACTTGGATTTACTGCTGAACGAACACCCGTTCTTCTTTATTTGTAAGGCAATTGTTTCCTACTCTTCTAATATTTGTTTCAGTGACTTCATTTACCTTTTCATACATTTGTCTTAATTTATGCTCTGGTTCAAGCTTTTCTATTTTGGCACAATTTTTGCTAATCCTCTCTTCTTTTGCATTGTCACACATCTTATGTATTTCACGGTGCAGTGATTAGTATTTCTCTTTTTCTTTTTTGTGTAATTTTTTCATCCCTTTTTTATATAATTTCTTCTGTCATCCACTCTTTTCTACTATTTTTTTTCTTTTCTTAGGAAGACATTTTCCGGATCCAGATAGTATGCCACGTTTAGATGTTGCCATTCCTCTTCAGTTTCTGTCTTCGGCTGTTATTCTGATTCTTCTGTTTCTAGAACTTCATAGTAGTTCTTTATTTCCAAGTTGTACGTTACTCGTATTTCCTCGTCTCGTAATTTGTTCAAATCATGTTGTTCTTCGATGTTCTGTTCTTTAAAAAATGTCATATGAGAAAATGATCTTGTCGCATAAATCATTAAAGTACCAGGGTGTATCAATGAAAAGACACCTGGAATCCAAACATCTACAACAATCTACCAAATATCTCATTCAGTCTCTGGGTTGGATTATGGTTTTAGTGCCCTATACTATACAATAAACACTTTACATTTATTTGTTAGATTATTTTTTATTAGTTAGATTCATGTTTTCAAAAATGGTACATTAGATAAAGATTCTAGTTTGTGACTGGGCCAAACAAACGAAAATCGCAGTGAACGGTAAAGAATATGCGATCTTTTGGGAAAAAATCGTAGGACAAAGAAAATATTTCCGCTTCTATGATGTGGTAGATATGCAAGTCATACGGCCCCTTTGCATTGCCTTCGATCAATCCGGTGCCCATGGTTAATACCTCTCTCATTAACATTCTGGTAATGTATACACAATATTATCTCCATGATGTGATGTCAACAAACCGATAGTTTTATATTGTTCGGAGCGCCTTGTCAAATATTAAATATATCAAAAGGGCAATTCCATCGTTACGTATGTTACATTTTTTCGAGTTTCTTGCATTCAAAGGGGCACCCCATAGACCACACCCATCCTTTATTTTATAATTTTGCTTTTAATTGATGGTCCTGTTAAATAAACAGAATTTATCTAACCATACAGTTCACTCTCTTTGTCATGATAGTCAATTATGTTTTCGTTATTTACGTTACAAATTTTGACATGGGGTTTTCGCCCCTATTACACAAGTCGCTATGCTTGCTCGAGAAAATTCGTAATTCAATCAAATGCATCATTGATTGAAAAAGTATTGAGTTGGCCTTCTTACTATGAAACTTACTATGAATCATAATTCTTTAAACGCTAGAAAAGTTGTCAATTATCTGACCGACCAGCGTTACGTACGTTACGTCACGTTCGTTACAGTGTTATCTCTGTTTCTAAGATGCCTATTGATTCCTTATTTTCAATCACAATTGTGAAAAACTAAAAAAAAACTATGATGACTTTATATAAAACAACTTAAAATAAAGTAAAAACATGAGACTTCAGCAAATATTATCATCAAAATAACCCAATTTTTGCGAAATGTATTGTGTTCTTACAGGAAATAAATGATGAATGCTTTTCATTAAATAATACGAAATAATATGAAAAGGTGCAGAAATTAATATCAGCATGTTAACGTTATCACACCATCGAAATGAAGTTGTAAAGCAATAAATAACCAAATACTGCATCAACAAAAGATACATATTTATTATATTTATAATAAAATTGTGGCCTAAAACTAGTTCAAAATATACGCAAAATCTTAAGAAGGCTCCATTTCATGTCTTGTTGTTATCCAAAAGTTACAAGAAACCTACCACGTTTTGAAACAAACTATGATTAAGTTATAAAATTGCCAAGATATTGAATACATTTATGGCGAAATGCTGATACAAGATTTACCAAACGTGATTTCGTAAAAGCAAATTCCATTTGATGTAAATGTGAGCTCATCTAGATTTATTTAACGTTTCGAACATTTCACTTTGATTTATCAAATCGATTTATGGTGCTTATTTCATCAAAACAATTAAAACGAGAAAAAAAATGAATTGGACCATATTGCGTTACGTACGTTGCATGATTCAAAAATGATAATTTCGCAATGAATTGGTCTTGTACCTATTCAAGCACTATGTATATCATTTGTAGAGATTAACTAAATATAAAATGCTCAGAAATCGATTGTAATATGGAGAAATGTTGTAAGACATACTGATTGAAAATTATCAAACGCGATATCAAAAATATTCAAAATGGATACGCTATTTTATGAACACTTAAGCTCAGTTAGGTTATTTATAGTTTTTAACATTTAGCTTTACTTAATTAAAACGATTAAAGGTGCATAACAAATTTTGACATATTCTTCGTTACGTACGTTACACAATTAAAACATTAAAATTGCATTTATATGTCCGATCATCAAAACTATTGGTTATCTATTGTATCGAGCTATTGGCTCAGAGGATCTTATAGGAAAATATTTGCTTTTCTATGATTCATTCGATTGATATAAAAATAAGAATAACTTTTCGTTACGTACGTTACATGTTTTTTTATGAAGAAACAATCACATTTTATATAAAGTCATCCTAAAGTAGCACAGGTATGACTTTGCCCTTGGGTTCTATATAGGTGCATAAATTTAAAGTAAAAATAACCAGTACCAGTACTTTTGTATGGTTTGATCATTGTTTTATTCAATAAGAAACAGCACATGGCTCTATTATTATTTCGATTTCATGGTTTCTATGTCAAAGTTACGTGGATATGTCCAAAGGTTGATATGATAGTTCCCATATCCAACAACGTTCATAAATATTTCACATAAATGAATACTCTCTATGAGATTGAAAAGTTAATTGATTTTCGTTGATAGACGGATGTTTTTTTGCACATAAGATTTAAATTCATAGACATTGTGACGGAGAATTGTTTATACCCTAATTGTTCTTTTATTTATCAATTTATATATTCGTATGGTGCATCTCTTATGCTTTGAAAATATATTTTTTTTGTGCAAGTGCATCTGAGTAAAAAAACGTGTGCAAAGAGTACACACTCCGGATGATAACAGGTTTAACGTTCATGTTACCTTAACTTATGTCGATACTGTTAGCAGGTCCTTTTAGTCATCTCTGGCCAGATCAGAATAATCTTCTTGTACATTATTTGCGCCTGGTCGGCTAATGTACTGCATGTTTGCTTTATAATCATACACAATATCTTGGTTGCTCCAAAATCTATCGATACGATTTTTGAACGAATTTACACTTGGTGCATTAACGACATCTGTAGGAAGCGAATTCCAGGAGTTGACTTCTATCTGCGTAAATGATGCGCTTCTTAGCTTTGTTCGACTTTGCTCTTTCAGTAGATACATGGCATGGCCCCTTAATATACGCGACGTCTCGCTAGAGCGTATTATTAGTCACGGTGATACTTTCATGTCGTATATTCCATGTGGAATTATTTACACTTCTATCATATCCCCTCTTAGGCGGCGGTTTTCAAGGGTAGGTAGCTTTAACTTTTGTAGTCATTCTTTGTAGCTGAGATTATTCATGCCAGTAAGCATTTTCGTGGCCATTCGTTAAACTTGTTCAATAGAATCAATGTATTTTATTTTATATGGACACCACACACTGTTTCCATATTCTAGATGTGACCTTACTAGAGCTTTGTATAATGGTAAGAATGCTTTTGCGTTGAGATACCTATATGATCGGCGTATCTTTGCATAGATGCTACTAGCTTTTATATTTTTTTTATTAATATGAATATCAAATTCTAAATTCTAATGCCGTATCAAAATTTAGACCTATACTTTTCTCACTTTTAACACTGCCTATTTCGTGTTGGTCGATTTTAGAATTAATGTCATACTTGGCGTTTGACCATCCATTTATTGATAAAAGTTTGCATTTTTCTTTGTTAAAGCGTAATAACAATTTATCATTCCAATCAATCATTGTGTTTAGATCGTTTTGTAGGATAGCAGTGTCACTTTTGGACTTAATAACTCGAAATAGTTTAGTGCCGTACGCGAATAAATATGAACTACTGTTTATTGACTCACAAATATAATTTATGAATATCACAAACAAGACCAAAGCACACTGCCCTGAGGTATGCCACTTAACACTTTAGCCCATTCTGATGCCGAACCGCTCACGATCACTCGTTGAACACGGTCACTTAGAAAGTCTCTTATCCAACTCAAATTTGGGACAACTATTCCATTTGATTTCAACTTATGAATTAATCTACGATGCAGGACCGTATCAAAGGCTTCCATAAAGTCTCAAATAAAGGCAATTCACATCATTTCGATCATCGACCGCCAAGGTCCACTCATCAATGATATTTGATAGTTGTAGCACAGTCGACATTTTTGGTAAAAACCCAAACTGTTTATCATTGAATAGCTCAATGGCGAACATAAATTTAAAAAGACGATCACGTACAAACGTTTCCATTGTCTTACACACAATACGTGTTAGACTAATTGTTCTATAATTAGAAGCCAGTTTGTTATTACCTTTTTTAAACAGTGCTTGGACATTTGCTTTTTTCCAGTCTTAAGGCAAAAGCTTAGTCTGAATAGATTTGTTCATTATAATACTCAATGGTTCACTTAATTCATTTGCCATTTCTTTAATATTTCAGGCTGCATTTGGACCGGACCACACGATTTATCAATATCAAGCTCTCCTACCATTTTAGCTATCATTGATTCTGTTATAGTGAGTTCAGGCAATTCATGACTAGATAGTTTATCATCAGAGAGTTTTGGTAAATTTTATAGAATGACGTCAAAATGACGTAAACATACCAGTAACAAGCCATGTGATTGATTATATTTGGGAAATCCAGGCTATTAACACACAGATTTTTATATTGACACAAACTCTCTAATCACTTGTGGTAGAACATCATCACTATTCTCTGATACATAAACACTTGCGAAGAAGTCTGATCAAATTTGAACTCTTTCAGATTCTATTTTTGTTAGGTCATCACCATTCGTATTGTTAATATATATTCAACTCACAGTGTATGAATGTACTGCTGAAGCTCCCCCTTTGGATCATCAGAGAAGTTCCGTGCCTCGGTTTTGTTTCGCCCCTTTAACCTTCTGACCAGTTGCACGGCGGGGCAACAACGGCTAGCTAGGCCGTCGCGTCCGTTAGGGGGAGCAGCTTCATCGCGGTGGTGACCTTCACTCTTCCTCGCTACATGGGTAACTCATGGTGTATCCTTTTCTGGGTGGTATCGTTCGCTCTTCTGTTTGTAGTGTATTGTCTTTTTGCGGTGATACATTCCAGATTTTATCATTCCGTCGGAGCCACAGCCAACATGACGTTCTTTTTGCTGCTTTTTCGCACATTGCTCTCATCGTGTTCTTTTCAGTTCTTTGTAATCCTACTACTTTGCATATCGTCCACACTGATTTGCATACAAATCCTCTACAACCAATCTCTATTGGCAGGGAATACACTTTATAGTCTCGTTCCTCACATTCTCCTCTGAGCTCATCGTATTTTGTTCGCTTCCTTTCGTTGGCTTCCTCCGCTCGATCTTCCCACGGTACTGTCAGTTCTGCAATCACAATCTGTTTTGTTTCACATGACCATATAACGATATCCGGTCTCAGGCTAGTTGTATAGATTTCTTGTGGGAATATCAGCCTCTTTTTCAGGTCCACCTGTATTTGCCAGTCGTTTGCTGTGGCTAGGACCCCTGTCTGGTCCTTTACTGATTTGTTTGGTTTCTGCCCTTCTTTTATGAACCGTATCAGCTGAGGCCCTCTCGGTTTCGTTTTCTTCTGCCTCGCAACTGCGCCTTCAAGTATCTCCGCGATTTCACCCAACACTGTTTCATGCGTCCATCTATACCGCAAGATATATAACTCCATACTACTTTCGGATCTGAATTTCCTTCGATGCGATTTCCGCATCATACTCTCGCCGTGCTTATCTTATCATACTCTTAACTTTGTTATTACTTTATTATATTCCTTTTTATTCTCTGAGTTATTATTATTTTGTTCCATTATTTGTTTTTCATTTTCAAAAGATCCCTTCGGGTTTTTCAGAGAGTGGCGTTTGTTTTGATTTATTTGCAATTACTCTTCTGATAATTACATGTTTAGACACAGAACTGTGTACTTTATCACAAAACAACTCCAGGTTTAAAATACAAAGCACAAGACCCACTCATACCCACGATCTTTAATTACATGTCAAAGTCCTCTACCGCTTGGCCATTGAGGCTCCATACAGTTTCGGTTACACTGCACGTATATATGAATTTAATATGTGCCTGATGTGTCTGGTTTCCCAGATACCTAAATCTTTGCTTGTATTTCCAAGCATCTGACCGACGGCAGTCACTTTTCCTTTCGCATAAGTCATAACAATAAATTTAGAGGGGACGTTTTGGAATACGTAGCAAAAGGCCAATTTTAGGGCAACTAAAAACATTTAGATAATTCTTTAGAGACTGTAGCGAGGATCTCGACGCTAAAATTGCATGTCCTTGTGTTCAAACGCTGTGCAAAATATCACTGAAAGTATATTGTTGAAATTAGATTGTGTTATACTGTCTCATATATCAAAAGAAAGACCGCTTGATGCTCCTGCAGTATGGAACAAAACTTTAATTTTGTGATAATATGCCTAAAACGTTTAAAGATTCAATTTATCATCCTGCATAAAGTCACATGATCAAAATATGGCCGACGATAAAAACAAAAGTTTTTGCAAAGTTTGTTTCTAAACAGTGATTGAATTGTGCCTTTTTGCATGGATAAAAACAAATTCAAATATATGTCGCGACTCGTTTAAGAAAAATCAGTTTTTAGTTCTGTAAGTTGAAAAAAAAAAAACGATCGGACGTACTGCTCACCTAAATTCCTGTTAACTTGACCGCTAACAAATAAGGTTTTCAATGAACCGTGTAACTGTACACCTATGACCCTAAGTTGAAACATTTTATTAGTAAAATTTCGATTTACTCCTTTATTAAGTTTCTAATCGAATTGAACTTATTTGAGGCGAAAGCTCGTACGGCTCGTACGCCTATTTGTAATATATCATGTTAATAAGTGTATTATTTAATGCTTGTGCGTGAAAATAGCTCTAAATAGCCCCGTGGGTTACACTCCACCGCAAAGTCGGTCGCAGACATACGTAAAGGGCTATTTAGAGCTGGCATGAAAACATTCATTTTTATGAACGAACGTAGGCACATTGTGTCTAAGTTGAAACACTTTTATTTCGTGTGCCTAATTTGAAACAATTCACGAACACTTTTCATATTTTGTTGACATCTAATGAAAGTTTCGGTGTTCCTCCCTAAATTATCTTTTTAGCCACGGCTTGCCATGCAAGACGTGGATTGTCCCACCACCTTTCCGTTATTGATTTATATGAAAATATATTTATTTATTTATTTATTTGTTTAGTGCGTTAACATTTTCTTTAAAATGCTACTCCTCCTAGAGTTGTTGGCCGATTTTAATGAAACTTGGTATGATTGTTAATAATGTTCCGGGGTATCTAAAAACTGCTAGTCCGTGCTTATATTGCTTATATAAGCAAAGTAATAGCTGCTTATATTTTCCTATTGTATCAGTCGTTCCGATTGTGATGTACAAATTTACACACCATACTATTGATTTAATGAAACCCATATCCCTGCATTAATTTTCCTCCATTATTAAGCTAAAACAAATGGTGTGCTGCACAGCCGACTATTACGTCATAATCAAAATAACAGCGGTTCGACTGTTAAAGAAGACTAGATTTGAATAATAATTAATAATTGAATAATAATTTAGACACCATTATATTGATAAAATCAAATTGATATATCCGATTGTGGGTATACATACGTTTTATCTCTTTGGTTATATCAAATGCTACTGTGATTACAGACGTATAATTCGTATCGGTGTTTAACCTGCACCCCATCAACATCTAAGATTATGTTTTAGGATCCGGTGTATAACCCGCACCCTCAATTTGTCGTACTTCTTAATGTCGTGTAATTTACATTATAACCCAATACAAATGCCTTTTTTTAATGTTGTACATTGTCTTTCTTAAAGCAATCCTAAAACACGTTGAAACAGCTCATATTTCATACTATTATCCACTGAATTTCACATGTAAATCTTAAACAGAGTGGTTTATGCTTTAGATAACGGTGTAAACCTCAACGTTGTCTAACCCGCACCTGGGTATTTGTTTGCATAATCAATGTATAGCGGGCTATACACTGATAATTACGGTATAACTCGGTTTTTGGTTTTCTTGTTGCATGTTAAAAAACACACAAAGGTGTGCACTTGGAGGGGTGTGGGTATTTTTACTTATTTTTTTTTTCAAAAGCGGTTAAACGTGTTATACAGCTATACCATATAGACATGTTTGATCATTTTATAGTTGTAAGGGCTGACTAAATTTGTGCAAGGTGTGGCACACTGTCCTTGGACAGTCTTGTTTATATACTTGCATCATCATTTAACAACATTTAAACTGAATTTGAATTTTCGTCTGATTTACGGTGCAGCTAAGTAAACGCAAAATTATCAAGGCATACATAAAAAACGTGTTTCTTTCTTTAAAACGGAGAATGCATGAACATGTCATCAATTCATATTTTATATTCATAAAATGTATTTTGCAATACATATTTGATATTCTTAGATAATTTTAGCCTAATTTTGATAATATAGAGTAACTTTATTAAAAAGTGTTTCAAATTAGGACCCGTTTCAATTTTGGCACACAGGTGTACAGGGGTGGTCACAATATGGCGGTGATTTTAGATGGTCAAATATCTTAAGTATGCTGCTGATATGATATGTTTGATAATACATGTTTAAACTTTAGCTAATATTTCACATTTTTTTCAGTAAACAACTACAACAGGATTATTGAAAAAAAAAATGACAATAAAAATAAGCGCTCATATTGTGACCAGTTCATATTATGACATCCCATATAATTATTTCACCTACGAGTATGACTAGTAGGTTAATGTTGATACTATTGTATTTCAGACTTCAGTTAATTTTCCCCGTGAAACGTAGAGTTATGGCCCATTATGGGGTTGAGTGTTTCCATCTGTCTGTCTTGCAATCTGTCTGTTTGTCTGTCCGTCCCATTTGATAATGGGTAGTTTGTATAAGCGAGTTTGGTATGAAGGAATTGAGCAAGAGCTTTGATATTGTATACCCCCTGGTATACTGTTTGTGTTTTCTCCTAAAAACTATGTAACTTTGTTATATTGCTATAATGTGTAAGTTTCGGTTAGATTAAACAATATATTTGGAAATAAGTTATTTGCGCTTTTTGGCCGAAACATCTTTGCTATCTTCTTCTATTTCTACTTCTATCCGGTTACTCGGAATAACCGGGAGGCATCACGCCGAGGGTGTACGTCGTGCGGGTGCGTATTTAAAACAGGTCTAAATAGAAAAAAAACGATATGTTTTTGCTCTCTATAAGTAGACACGCAATGTTTATTGATTCCTTTTGTTGCGTTTGATGTTATAAGTTTAAAAAAAAAACTAATCACCTGATCGCTGACGAACATTTTTGCTTCACAAGTCTTTTCACTGTTTTAAAACAGGCTTCATACATGTCATGGAAAACCTGGAAAAATATTTTTGTCATGGAATGTCATGGAAATGTCATGGAATTTTGTTTTTCTGGAAAAGTCATGGAAATGTCATGGAATTTTATAAAAAATGTCATGGAAAAAGTATGTTTTTACAAATTCTGTAATGAGAATATATTAAGAATTATTTCTTTGAAAATAGAGGACGATTTTTTTGCGCCTTCGGCGCTCTCTTTTCCAAATACTTTATTTTCTGTATATTAATATATGTGTGTATGCTTACTTTTGTTATGGCACTTAGTAAATTTCTTACATGTTTAGACCTAACCCAACAACTTTTGCCTGAGGGCTAGTGCTATCCCCCGTTCCGTGTGTCCATTTTAACATTTTAGATACACATGTTTATGCGCGGTATTTAGAATAATGAAAGGATTTTACACTTGCCCGACGGAAAAGTTATTAAGTTTTTAGGCTACAGGTACATTGAAAGGACAATATTGATTCAAGTCTGTCCCTTAAAATCATCGTCGCGCTAAACGGTGGCCCGGGGCAATTAACATTTTGGTAGGGTAGGAACTTTTAAAAGTTTGTAGCCCGACGGGCCAGTATGAATTCCGGAAATTAAACTATTGCAATTTTTTTATCGTTCTCTCAATTCTTGTCGGGAAATTTTCGCTCACACCTCCGGCGCTCGCATCTTCATTCATCCAGGTTTTGTATTTACTTACTAAATTTTCGCACGCGCCTCCGGCGCTCTAATTATCAGTCACTCAGGTTTTGTATTTGCTTACTAAATTTTCCCTCGCGCCTTCGGCGCTCGCATCTTCAGTCATTCAGGTTTTGTATTTATTTATGTGGCTACCATCAAAGGCAAAAATAGGTGATGGTCGCGATGGTGTACTAAACAATTCAGTTTAATATTTTTTAATGATTTGATCAAATGACATCGAAGCTGTTCGTATATTCTGTGATATATGGGTAGTTGTGTATCCTAAACAATCGCTACCCGCATACACGACCGTCGTCTTGGATGCAAAAATGCTATTAAAGATGGCACTCGCAGTCCCAAAAATGCGGTTTTAGCACAATAAGAATACTGATTCCTGAATAACATTTTGCTTGCGCCTTCGGCGCTCGTAGCTAATTCCTCAATAATGTTTTTTAAACTCATTTACACATCCCAAGGATAGCTATGAATGGAAATGTGAAAATAAAAGTTATGTTTAATATTCCGTTTTCGAAATCGGGCCTGTAAGATTTCGGCAGGGTCATTAAGTTTTAAGAGTCACTGGCCCAGAAGACCAGTATGAATTTTGGCTTGTGCGAACACTGGTTGTCATAAATTATGTTGCCGAATGTTGGCTTAAGTGTGAACACTGGTTTTAATGAAATATGTTGCCAAAATGATAAACAGAAAATCGCATTTTTAGGGGTTCTGGAAATTGTGTATTTTGTCATGGAAAATGTCATGGAAAAGTCATGGAATTTTGTTCTGGAAAAATTGTATGAACCCTGTAAAAAGAATATGTATATTATATTCGTGTATCAACAACTTTTTCAGTTTTGAGAAGTAGTTCAGCAACTGCTCTGACATAATGGAGCCATCAGAGGCAGAGCGCAGAATCGAAGCTAAGGTAGTGGTGCTTGGATCACAAGGTAAATTACTACTTTTTAAACACGTTCGGTTCTGTGCTTATCACATACTCAGATATAATAACTGATATTTATATGTGCTCACCTAATAGGTAGAGAGCGTTCGAAATCTTAGAGACTTCCGTTTGGCAGTTTCTAATCGCATCTTATGTATAATATGAAATAATATTTTAACCAAGAGTCGTAAAGGTTTATAGGCTCAAATAAATGGCACAAGTTAGTAGACATATGGACAAAGTCAAAAGGTTGATAAATATTGAGTGGTTCAAAACATGACGTAGGGTTTCATAGATTTTTATGCTTATAGGAATTTTCTTTATATCTGGATATGCTTTTTCATAGCACACACTAACGAAATCTCAAGTACCGAACATTGATCAACAATGTGTTTAATAACACCCAAAAGGCTCCTTAATATTTCGGGTGTTGTGAGCCTGCAAATATCTCGTTGTTTTTAGGCCCCAACCCCAAAGTTGGGGGCCTATAGAGTTGGAGTGTCCGTCCGTCTGTCCGTCTGTCATCGCTTTCTTGTACGGGCTATAACTTTTGAACGGGAGGTCATAGAGACTTGGTTATAGGCTCAAATGAAAGGTCTAGGCGTGTATATGTACCTTTTGACACTTTCGGCCAAATTTGGCCAACTTCCGGTGGCGAAATTGCCGAAAAAGCGGCTTTTCGAACTTTGTGCTTGTACGGGCTGCAACTTTTGAACAGAAGATCATAGAGACTTGGTTATAGACTCAAACGAAGGGTATTGGTGTGAAGATGTGCCTTTTGTCGGTTTTGACCAGATTCAGCCACCGGAAATTTGTCAAAATTGGCTAAAATGCCAAAAAGTTGTTATTTTCCAAAACATGGGCATATACGAGATAGTCATTCCCCCTTTCGATTCGGGAGGCTGTTTGGGCCTTTCCGTGTTTCACAAATACTTCCTTGTTTTAATAAATATTTTGTAATCTCACTACCTAGATTATAATAATTACTAGTTATCGAAAAAGAAAGTATTTCCAATTGATTTAGACAATTTTATTATTTTTTTTGTTTGGTTCATGTTTAAAAAAAATATTTCAAAAATAGGTGTTGGAAAGACAAGCATTGTACAGAGGTACATCACAGGAGATTTTAATCGGCATCAGACACCTACTATCGGGGCATCGTATTTTTCATGTAAAATGTAAGTGTAGTTTATTATCAGATATGTACGTAAATATGCAAATCATTAAATATTTTTTGTTAACTTCACTTATTTGTGTAACGTTTTTTTTTTATATAAGTTGATTGTGATATGTGCTTGCCCTGCCAATCATTACGCAAAAAAACTCTGTACTCACACATCATATGTATCCATTATATCCATACACTTCTAGCATTCTAGCACGCGAGCTGTTTGATAGACACGCACCTCTAATTTCGCGAACTGCGTCTACAAAACAACGTGATCCATGGGATACCGAAGAAGTTTTAGACGCTCTCAGA